>JAQFXU010002938.1:0-18258 GCA_034693705.1 Spatulosminthurus flaviceps
ATTGTCCTTCTGGATAAGCCCTATACTGTACCATAGGTGATTTAAATACATGGGCCACTGCCTACGTATTACCTACTCAAGGGTAAGTACGAATTAGGAATGTACACAATTCTCTTGTGCGTAAGATAAATGCCAAAAAGAATTTGCACATCAATAGGGCAAAGTTATATACAAAATATTACTGTTGGATTCAAGCCTTGGGGGAAAATGTAAACAAAACAATTTTTTATAGTTTCGTTTGGTATGTCCGGAAAGGAGCAGCTAGACTGGGACAAGACGGAGGCGATAAATATTAGAGGGACGATAAATGTCATTAATGCATGTGCTGCGGTCGGAGTTAGAGGTCTTGTCTACACTAGGTAAGGAAGCTTGTTAAAATGGGATCGTCCAAAGAACTGAAGGTTGCTGTGACACAGAATTGAGTTGAGAGAATAATGTCATGGAAAAAATAGTGAGTTCCAATGTAACTTTGCTTTCATATGGTCCAAAGCACCTTCAACGTGGTCTTTGGAGGGCAGGAAATTCACAATGGAAGAGAGGACTTGCCCTACTTCCCCCTTCACCGTCATGTTGACCACTACTCGCGAACCAAATCCATTGCGGAGCAGTTGATTCTAACCTCGGACAAGAAATCCTCTCTACGGACATGTGCCCTACGTCTCGCCGGCGTCATGGGCTTGAAGGAGAAACGACATTTACCCAGAATAGTCGACTCTCTATGGATGCTTAAGTTTACGTATGGAAAGAGAGATAGCCTCGTCCAATTTGTTACCATTGAGAATGTAGTTCAAGCTCATGTGAAGGCCGCTCTGGCCCTTTTGAACAACTCGGCAGTGGTTGGAGGTGAGGCATTCTTCATCAGTGATGGACTTCCTATCAACAATTTTGAATTCTTCCGACCTTTGATCCAAGGTCTAGGTTACACTTTCCCTACCTTGAACTTGCCCCTGTGGATAATGTGGATTTTCTCATATCTCTCAATGTCATTTCCCTGGCTCATTCCTTTACTCACACCTGCTGAGATCTACAAAACGGCCGTCACCCACTATTTTAGCAATGACAAGGCTACCCGAATCTTGGGATATCAACCTACCAACCCCAATGATATCACTTGTGTCGTCCAGTACTACCAGAATAGACAGAAGCAGATGGAAAGGAGCAAGTCTCAATCCTTCTCTCCCTTCGTGATACCCATGGTACTTCTTGTTTTGGCCTTATTCCTTTACTTTTGGCTCGTATAATACTCAAAAGCAGATGTTTAGACTTGAGTATTTAACCCATGGCCTTCCACCTTCCGTTAGTGTATGTACCTTCCCCAATTTAACACTTTAAGATCCCATATGACCGTGTAATTGTTACAAATAAAAGTATTTTCCCTTCAGACGAAACATTTTCATTGCAGCGAGCATTTGCTTGGATATTAAAAACATCATCATAAAAATAGCCTTCGTTTCTAATTGGAAGAGTTCATCAAGAGAGGGCTGGAACTTTTTGCAACCAATGCGTTTTCCAATGTATACGCAAGAAGTATAATAATTTTAATTCATATGGACCTTATTGCTTTAATATATAAAAAAATCTCCTTTATAATGTGCACTATAAGTACTTGAACTTATCTCATGAATAAAAATGTTGTTCTCAACTTCTCACTGTTTCTATTATTGGTACAGCCTATATACATAATATTCATGGCATGGTCGGGTGATGGTGTGAGTACCGTCATAAAAATATGACCGCTTTGCAGCTGTAAAGATTCATGTTTTTGTTGCTAGGCTTGTCAATTGGAACTGAATGCGAAGGCTGCCAAAGTAGTTGCGGATACTTACTAAACCCATAACTTGGGCTTAACCGCATTTATTACGGTACATAGTCTTATGGGTTTGGGGTTCGAGTCATCGAAAGCTTGATTATTGTGTTTTGTGCTTCAGATTGCCGGGGGAAAATTCTAGGAATTTCCTTTTTTTTCGGTAACAATTTAAAAAAAATATGATTGGAGTACGTAGGAACCGGAATAAGGATAGTCCTTATACCGCGAAGACACCTTTGACGAGGGTAAGAGAAAATGGATACTTTATAAGAATGTTTTTATTTATATATATATTTCTGTTGTGTAGTGAATAAAGCTGTAGGTTACAGAAGCTTGAGGGACTAGTTTTGTTTTTACCTTCTGATGAGCTATTATGTACATATTACATTGTGTGTAATTTACTTAAGGATAATAGGATAGCTTTGGTTTGGGTACTTTTGTGTGTACATATGAGGTACGAGCGTGAGTGACACTTTTCCTTTTTAAAGGTTGAGCTGCATGTGCACCTGGATGGGTCCCTCCGGCATGAGACCATTTATGAGTTAGCTCTGTACGTTGTTTTGATGGCATGCTCTACTTCTGTAACTTATTCTATAATATAATAAGCAATGAAAAATATTATATTAACAATTTTGTGTTGGATGGAATGATTTAGAGGAAGATTGTATGTATTTTTAAAAATTATGGAAAGCATTTTGAATTTTTGTAGGAAAAAAGGTCTGAGGCTTCCTGGGTCTGGATCTTTCCAAGACTTGAAGAATTATTTGGTAGTGAAGACACCGGAGAATCTTGGCACGTTTTTGTCACGATTTGATATTATTCTGAAATCTATTGAGTAAGTTGTGTACAAGTATTTAATTTTATGTTAAAAAGCATGCAAAATATTCAGAGCTGCGTGGCAAACGATAATTATATTTTGTATTGAGATATTAGAAAACATAATGCGAAGAAAATTTAACTTGAAATTAATAGGTCTGATTTAAAAGCTCTGGAACGGATAGCTTATGAAGCCGTGGAGGATGCGGCTAGCGCTGGTGTGATTTATTTTGAAGCTCGCTTCTGCCCTCATATCATAATTCCGGGAGAGATTGCTCGTTCGGAGGTATTTATTTTGATGTTCCTTCATTAAAAATAAAATAGATAGAGAACGTAGATTTTATTCTACAACTGACATCGTGCGATGCTTGCCAATAGACACAGTATTACAAAATTCTTAGTTAGTACTTCTTAGTTACTATTATTATGTTAGGAATGTGATTATTGAGTAAACGTTTCTTATTGTAAGATTTAGTGCGTTTTTCGTGTTGAAGTAATTTAGGGCTCACATATATGTATTTTGTTGCAGGATAATAGCGAGGCGAGGATAAAATGGATTTATGATGTGACCGATGCTTTGATAAAAGGATTGATCCGGGGTCAAGCTGATTTTAAGACTAGAGGAAATTTAATTGCTACTTCCATAAGAGGTTTGCCGGATTATTGGTATGAGGATACGCTCACGTTGGTGGCTGACAATAGCTTTCATGGTGGAAGGATTATTGGAGTTGATATTGCAGCTTTACCCGATACTCATGAAGGTACCTTAATTTTTTAAACTTTTATTAAAATTATTATATTTACAGATAAAATAAGTGCTGAAATATAATAACAGATTGAAAACCATTCAGGATCAGAATGAAATACGTTGACACAAATAGTAATAATAAAATTATTAATGTCAATAAAAATTATTTCAGAGGAAAGTATGTTACACGATGCAGCAGTGTCCTTTTTCGATCGTGTTACAAAACTTGGGATTCGGAGGACAGTGCACGCAGGGGAATCCGGCGGTCCGGGTCAGGTTACTGGGGCTTTGGATATCCTACATGCTGAACGAATTGGCCATGGTTACCGTATCGTCAACGACCCAAATGTCTACAATCGAATTAAAGAAGAAAAAATTCACTTGGAATGTTGTCCTTGGTCCTCTATCCTGACTGGCTCCATTACTCCAGCTGAGTTTCCACATCCGATCGTTCGGTTGGTTTTCAAAACAAAATTTCTCTAATCCAATATTGAAAAGAAACAATTTTGTGTAACGCTTTTTCCAATACGCTTCCAGATTTTTTGAAGACGGTTTCAATGTATCTGTGAATACAGACGACCCAACCATTACAGGTACGCATATGGAGGATGAGTATAGACTGTTAAGTAACTGGGGACTCAGTGAAGCTCATTACGTGAAAGCGGTAATATACCAAATTAACTTCACAGCTTGAATATTTTATCATTTTGTGAAAATATAATGTAACAATAATTTAATCTTGTAGACATTTAACGCTGCTCGTTCATGCTTTCTTCCCGAGAATGAAAAATCAGATTTGATTCAATATATTTCCAAGACCTATGGATTTATTCAATAAATTTTGAACCAATTGACTGAGGCAGGCCTTTATTTTAACCAAATTATGAACCACATTAAACCAGACATTATAGAAATCAAATTACGAACGGCTAAAACACGGTTACACTTTGTAGTAACCAATTTAGTTAAATTATAAAAGTTTAAAAATCACTACTTTAGTAAGTAATTTATTGATAATGTGCATGGATTCCACCGTATTTTACCAAATTACATTTACGCAAGTTCTTCGATATATCATGTACTCGTCTAAATTTTCCATTTAATGTTTATTTCACCTGCATTATTGCTCGACATTAAATGCACAATATTTAATGTCGAGCTTTGACACGTTAGGGCATTTTCGGTCCTAACAGCGGGTTTGGGCCGGAAAATAATTACATTGACTTATAAACCTGGTCCACCTTGTATAAACTTCCTGGCGGGGTCGTTAATTTTCTTCTTCGTCTTTTTACAGCGGACGGGTAGGATGGAAAAAAAGGGCCACCTATTGCATATCATTTGGAAAAAATGTAATAAAAATTTCTTTTACCTTAAATATTCAAAGAATTGGCGTTAATAAGAAAAGGAATGACCAACAAAAAGAGTTACCATAAGTAAAATAAATCACCAAAAAGCCGGCAAGGAGAAAAAAATTTCATTACCGAGAGTAATGAAAAGTAAATCTTCCATGGTCAGTCAAGTTTTTCGAATACTTGAAGATCATTTTCGGATTTTAATACAATTTTCGAGCAACATGCAGATATTAAACGGCATCGACAAGTCCCTTGTAGCTGTAGCATAGCCGCTATGGGCTTGGATTTATTCGAGGGTCGTCTGAGTACTCGGGTTCGAAGCCCGGGGGTTTTTTCCCTGACCACTTAGACACATTACCGTTTGTGCGAGGTACAAAGATAGCACCAGAAAGCCGGAGTCCTCATAGATAGGGTCAATCATTGAAACTTTATTACGTGAATTATTGAATAAAGGCTTAATATGGTTGAAAACTCTGTAAGAGGGTATGTTTCGGAGTGTAAACCCAAAATTTTATTTATGTTTACTTACAATTAATGTATAAGTACAAGTAGTAACGTGTTGACAAAATTATATTGACATCCTTTGTCTATGGGTTTTGAGACTTCGTTTTATATCGACAATGAAGCCATTCATAAAATACCCGTGCCCTTGTCCGTAGCCCGTACGTTTCCCTCTGCACAGGAACTTTAACAAGATACTTGACTGATTTGGTTCAATATTACCTGATCAGATGAATAAAGTTTTGTTTTCATTACTTCGCAAATTAAATATGGGACTGATATTCTGTTATAATTTATTATGATGCCTTTCATCCATGTGATCCCCGAAAAGATAGTACTAGCAAGTCAATAGCATTCCAGGGGGTTAATAATTTCAGTTTAAAAAAACATTGTTGTACTTTCTCACTACCCAAAGCATCGCATGGAATTAAATGATGAGCATCGTTTCAACTCTGAAGCACGCTAACACTGACAGATGAGTGGTTCATTGGCCCAGAAGATTTTGTATTAGTCGGGTTGATTTTAGTCACAATAATTATTATGTTAAAGAAATATATTGATTATTTTTTAACAAAAATCCTTTATTACAATACATTTTATTCATGAATCAAACCGTAGCATTGGACCGTTCAACTAAATTTCGAGACGAGCTAAAGTCAAATCATATGTACGAAGTTTTTCCCATTTTAAGCCAACAACCAGAAAGATATTGCAATTTTTGACTCACATCCCATTAAAATATCCGTAGTGTATACAAAACAGTAAGAAATAAATTATGCAAACAATTAAGCGAAACCCCTACAGAAATAATATACATACATTTTTATAGCTATGTACAAATTAAATGTGAACAAATACTGCCATGAAGCTCAGGCTCAATACATTTCCTTACATTTTTTCTGCTTCCCAAAATTCACACTATATTATATCTAATATTGCTTAAAAATTATTACAATAAAATGAATAGCTAATTGTAGTATCCACGCTGAACGTATGGATTCATGGAGGGCACGCAGAATTGGGCTGGGAACGGTACCATTGGACTAGAAGCGTACATTTCTGACTGGGGTTCCAAGTCATAGTAAATGCCGCCATTTTGCATCTACAATTCATACAAAAACCGTACAACTTTAGCATTATTGGAAAGAAAATTTTACTATGGAATGTAGTATTAAAAATTATAACGCTCTGATGATTTGTACCAATCTTCATAAATAATTTCAAGACACTTTAAACATACTTGTGAAGATCGACTTCTCGGCCTCTTGGTAGGATGACGATCCATATCAAATATGTCGTCCACCGTTGTGTCGAGCGTCTCGCCAGATCTTCGCGTGTCCATAATAGTTGGCCCCGAGCATAAACTCATCGGCTCATTTTGCTGCGAACAAAAACAAAGCTCCATATGTAATAGATTTTGTTACCACACACACAAACGAGTACAAAACTTCATTACTTACATACATACATAAATGCACGTACTAACTGAAGCTCAGAGTGTTTTTTTGCAAGACATTTTTTTTGTTTCATATATAAAGATAATTACTGCTCAACAATGCAGGGAAACTTACAACGTAAATATTGCCATTTAAGTTGGTGTCGGCAACCTGTGCCCACCGTAGTCTATCATCCATTGTAACATGTTGTTGGTAAGGATTACTACTATTCATAGTGTTTTTGCTTATATAGCTCAGTGCTTGTGACGCCATGCCACCGAACAGGGTTCGTGAGATAACAGCTGCTTTTTGCTCCTCTCTTTTCCATCGTCGGCTGAAAATTTTAAAAAACACGTCCCAAACATAATTATTATTTCAACAACAATGCTTCATGCAGTTCATCTCCCTACAAAACTATATCCTTTTCATTATCTTACATTTATGTACCTACATTACCATACATTGAGTTATCATGCCTTCAAACACTTTCATCCCTGAGAGATGCAAAAAACAATCTTCCAACTGAAATCTCTATTTTACGCACAATTTTCAATTATTTACAAAACTCTCAACGAAAAACACGCAATTTCCAACCATTCTCATTATCTTGGATGATAGTTGAAAAACTAATCATCTTCACTCTCACATCCTCAGGCTAAAAAAATCAACCCTTCGCATATACATATATAGTTAAACCAAATCAATAAAAAATGTAACACGAATTTTCTGCGAAACAAGAATCAATATTTTTCGCCCTCAAGCTCTGCACATAAAATTGAAAATCCATAGCCCAAGCTGAGAAACAAAAATCCTCTGCCACTTTTCCTCTCGAATTAGGAAAACTCTAGAACTGTTGACTAAATTCTTTCGTCCGAAGCTTTCCCCAGATGTCAAATACAATTAATTGCCTCCATAAACAATATGAAATTTTACTATATACACAAAATACGGAGAATTTTGTAAAGGAGCTTAAAGCCTTAAAGTGAGTCTTAGTCTTAGAGTTTTAATTATACACATACTAGTAAGTACGTAAGTAGTTACATATAGGATAAAAACCAGTTAAAGTAATTCTCAAAGACCACTCACCTCCACATGCAAAGGCATGCCAATGTTAAGCCAATAATGACAACAGCAGAAACTGATGCTCCAATGGCCACTGCCAGTACTTCCCCATCAATGTCACATTGTGAGCCATAATAATTACCAGTACATCTAGAAAGCACAAGGAGCATTTCAAAATGAATTTATATAATTATACATACGTGCGTTTAAAAAATACATGATAAAATTTCCCCATAGAAAATATTATTTTGTGAAATATTTTAAATGTCAGTTGAAACTCAACTTACTTGCAAACTCTCTGGCCTTTCTCAATCGAACATTCTCCTCGACCATTGCAGTAACTCTTTCCGCTACATGTCTCACATTTTCTGCCACTCAACCGCCTGTCTTTCTCATGATGATCTCCATAGCCTGGCTCACATTTACACTCGAAAGAACCGAACGTATTCACACACTTGGCTTTCTCGTCACAGTCATTCAGATCAGGATTCTCACATTCGTTCACATCTACAAGGATAGTACATGGAAGAAGTTAAACCATCTGAATTCTATTGTAGACCTCGATTCTATTTTTTAAACGTTTATTACTAAAATGTACATCCTTGCATTCAAAATACAGATATGCTAGTATTATGCAACAAATTGCAACTTCGAGTATCATATATATGTATTGACCGTCGTGCTTTAATTTCCTCGAGACTCGCTCACCTGTAATTGCAGCCACCGCACTAATTGGCCCTTCTACCCACAACTGTGATTTTCCAAAATTATTGCGATTCCTAGTTATGGATTGCACCAACTGCCGTTGTAATTCTCTCTTGATTTGGTTGGCGTTCATTTTTGGATTTTCCTGTATAAGTACCGTTGAATTGATGACAGCATGACGGCCATCAAACCCAATCGCATCCAGTTTGGCTCCAACATAATTTCCATGCAGATTTGTATCGACCAGAGCCGTGTCCATCTGTATTTTTTTAAATGATTTTTTTACATTTCCCTACATATAGCTACTTAAGAACGCCTATAATTCTACTTATAATCATACATACGTTCAACTAAGTAAGTACTTAGGCGTCTTAGCGCACAAACAACTGAACCCCGCAATGGCTTACCGCATGGATAGTTTCCCATTCCAAGGTTTGGTAAATCTCAGAATTTGGGTTGAAGTAGTCAGGATTGTACTTTAATTTCTTGTCGCCCAATTTATCCAACCTCATTGACAAGACCATTGAGACGACAGCTAAAAAATTACATACATATGGTTCAAAATTGGTACACCCCAAAGTATGTTTGAGTGCACCGAAGCTTTGATACTGTGTTTTGTAAATAAACAGAGAAATTCCCTAACCTAAATATTCTGTGTAAATATAAGCACTACCTCTTAAAAGTCATAGTAAGTTTTGATTTGCAAGCAATACTTACAGAAGAAAACACAAACGATTTCATCCCCATCACAAGCATCCACACTCCCAATAATAATAATACATTAAAAACATAGGCAACATACCTTTACATGGCTCCCTATGTCGCCGCCTGGCATACCCTGCCCTGCAGAGACAACTCGAGACGCCACTTTCTGTCCTACAAATCTCAAATTGGTCAGCATTACATGTTGAGTCATCACCAACAATGCAAGTGTCTATGCGGACAGGCGGAACCGACGGCTTCCTTGTAATCGGTCTTCGGACGAGATTTGGCGGCATCTTACTTGGAATTACCTTTTGTCCATTATTCCCATTAGGATTCGGAGCAATGTTAAGTGTAGTTGAGGTTGAGACAGGACGGATTGGAGAGGGAAGTCCTGCAGCCGCCGCATTGTTGTTATTAGTATTGCTATTACCATTGATATGAAGTTGAGTTTGGGTCACACTTCCCACTACCGCCGCAGTATTAGGATTTCCATGCAAATTAAAATACTGACGTTTGCCATCAATTGAAACAAACTGCTGGTCGCCGGTTGGGTGTGTGATTAAATCGTCTTTGATATCCACTGAAACGTGAGAGCAATAAAGAAACTATTAAGCAGCAATAATAATAATAATAATTTCTATATCGAAAAATCCCATAAGTTATCGTACCAGAAACTATATACTGCATCTTAAATATTTGGAATTCTTGTGTTATGATTTACTTTTTTTTTACACTTTTCATTACTTATTTTTCAAGTCATAGAAATGCACATACCAGGTATAACAAAAGGTTGGCCAGTTGCCTGACCCCCGTAATGTTGCTTAGCCGTGACGGTAACATCAAAAATGTCCCCAATCTGTCCATGACCTTCCACAGCCGTCACCACTTCCACACTCCCATAGCCCTGGTTTGCACTTGTGGACAACGATGAGGGTGGCTTTGCATGGGGCAGTGCGTCATTGAGAACAATACCTA
Organism: Spatulosminthurus flaviceps; assembly: GCA_034693705.1. Lineage (NCBI taxonomy): Eukaryota > Metazoa > Arthropoda > Collembola > Symphypleona > Sminthuridae > Spatulosminthurus > Spatulosminthurus flaviceps. Next base: position 10,108 of record JAQFXU010002938.1, read on the forward strand.
AATGGAAAAAATTGTATAAATTTAACATTTCATTCCTTCCATCAAACTATTAGAATTATACTTTCAGCAAAAAAAATCCCAGAAAAAAAGTTCACTTTTCATTCACAACGTACAATTCTGAAGGAGGATATCCTCCAATTGTCCTTCGTTGGTAGTTTTACAGCTTAATAATATAAGTTCCCATGCTAATCAGACATGACTTTAGATGATGTGTGAAAAAGCAGAGGAATAAAAACGCGACTTTTAGACGAAGAGTTGCAAATCTCCGGAAAAAACTTCTCATATTTACCATAAAGTCCTATCTCAATAAATGTAAATACACCAACAAAATTGTAAATAAAGCTTATTGTTAGCATAAGAAGCCTATGATGATTGATGCATTTCAACTTGTCTCATTAAAAAAAGCTTACTCAACTTCCTTGACATTTCCATGCACTTACGATAGGGAAACTAAGGTTGATGAGGTACTTCCGTAAGTTAAAAAAAGTAAAAATTCGCAGCCCTGCGATATTTATCGCAGCCCTGGTATATTTACATTGAAGACTTTATGGTTTAATATCATTATTTGCACAAAGTTAAAAATCCTCATCTGCTCTATCCATCATTGCATTGGTACCGCTACTCAAGTTTTAAACTTGAAAAAGCTTTTTAATCCTAGACACTTCTTCCTCTCTTTAATCTCAAGCAGCTTCGGAGTCTTATTAGCTGTAGGCTGTAGGTAAAAGGCCCTAACGTATGAAGATTTTATTGTGGCAATTTAAAAGCGGAAATGAGTGTCTTTGCGTGTCGCGTGGCTGGATCAAATTAACTAGAAAAATTCTCCATCCTTTAACATTTATGTAATTCATGACTCTCTGTGTTTTGTGGGGAAACTCACGAAATGATTATTGCTTTTAATTGATAAAAACTCAAGCTGGTTTCTTTGATGTAACTACCATGCACACAGATAGAAGGAATGTTGTCATTTGTATAATAATAAAATGATTTGTTTTATGTAACATAACAATCATCGGAAAAAGTTAAAGGGTAGGCAAAAAAATAGCTAAGGTTGATTTGCAAGACGATAACGGTATCATATATGATTAATAATAACATGTTGTATATTTATATTGTCCAACATATGGCATTAGAGTTATGCAATCGTAATTACTTTGGCTATCAATTTAAGGAAGGTGAATAACATTATTTTAATTGTATGCTTATTAGCCTTCCCTCATATTGTTTCAGTAAATAATTTTATTATGAGAGCCATTTACATATGTACGAAGGAAACATTGAATTGTTCAGGCATTCCAGCATATTCTTTTTTACTTCGCATGAGCGTAGGATTTAAAATGGATCACTACATACCTGGACGTAACGGTGGAGTGGGGCTTGTGAGAGAGGTAACGGCAGAATTTTGGCTAAATGTTGTAGACGAGGATGAAGATGTTGTTGGGATTGTTGGTATCATTGTGGCAGAAGATGCAGGTTCATCTTGGACTCGGGTAGGTTGTAGGATTTCAGAGGTGTAGGATGAACTTGAACTGGACAATATCGAGGATTCTGAAGGTGTTGGGGAAGGAACAAAGGCCTCCATAGAGCTGGACGGCATGTCAATAGCTGATGAAATCATTGAAGGATTAATTTCCATCACTGTATCTTTAATGGTGGGCTCTAATTTCATAGGGACAGTTTCTTCTTCCGCTTCGTCATCCTCCACAAGAGTGGATTCAGTTGTTGTTGTTTGGACTTGAAGAGGTACAAGTAAAGACGTAGGCTTTTTGGTTGTAGGGAGCGGTAGTGGTGGTGGTGGTGATGACTCATTTTTAATATCCTTATTGTTGTTAATCTTAGGTTCTTCCGTTATTAAAGGAGGTATTGTAGGTGGACTGGGAACTTTAGGCCATTGATTGTTATTTTGAGATGGGCCAAATTTAGGTGGGACTAATTGTTCAGGTAACGGGACCCCTTTCTTGAAAGGTGCTTCAGCTGAAACTGGAACGGGTTTGTAACCCACCGTTGGTAAAGGGAAAGGTGGACCTATTTTAGTTTGATTATCATAACCACCTAACAGTTCTAAAGGAATAGCTTCAAAAGTAGCTCCAGGCCTTGAATCCTCACGATTATGATTAAAATTATTGTTATTGTTGTTGTTAGGTCCATCTTGGAAAATTACAACAGGTGGACGATTAGGTTTATTTTGACCATTGTCAAAAATGATAGGTCGGTATTCAGTGGTAGGGGTTCGATCCGAATGAGGTCGATTATGATCCGTCATTGGGCGATTATCGAATGGTCTGTTATTATCAGTCATAGGACGATTATCAAAAGGTCGGTTATCCATCATGTAAGGTGGATGAGGATGATGTGGATGTTGCGGATTGTGAGGTCGTTCTTGGTATTGTGGCATGGACTGCTGCTGACCACCATGATGATGATGGTTGTTCTCGGGAATTAACAAAGGTCGATTGATTCCTTGTGGCTGTTGTTGTTGTGGTGGTCTTGGATCAGGTAGGACCGGTGGGCCACGATTATTTATCCGACTTGGTTTCCCTACTGGCTTGGTTGGATTGAATAAATTATAGGCTGATGGTGGTAACTGTGGTGGGGTTGGGGCTTGGGCCGTTGGAGGAGCCGGATGAACTTTACCTCCAAGTAATTTCACTATCCCATCAATAATATCTTGCACATCCGGGCTAGCCTTTCTTGATGACTCCACATTATCACCATCGTCAATGATCTTTAATGGCTCCGTCTCACTAAAATTCATGGTTCGGCCGGATCTTCCATAATACTTTTTGTCTCTCTTCGTTACAAATATCGAGTCTAAATCATTATTTGCGTCACTATCCAAGGATTTTACTATTGGCGATACTATTGCTGCTCTCTTGACTTTTTCTGCAATAAAAATGCGTTTATAATTATATTCGAATTTTTATATGTAACATCATCATTCCTAATTTGCATACCACACAAATACAATTAACACTGTAAATGTATAAATATCTCACTTTCAAAAAAATGATCATCTCCTGATTTCACTTCTAATCTCAATACCAATCGCAACAGTGTCCATTTAAAAACATATGAGTGCAACAAGTTCAGCATTAATAATTGCAGTCTTGCAGTTAAACCAAACCCATAATAAAATTCTTACTCCCTTTCCATCTACCTATTTATTCATCACAAATACACAGATACATATATTCAATTGCCAAAAAGACCATAGGTTACCAAACCTCTTTTGGTTTTAACTCAACCAACGACTTTCCAATTCTCAAAATCAAGAGTCAATTCTATTCAAATTAGATTACATACCTACTACACATTCAGAATCTGACTCATTCATTTACTTTCATTCCTCGACAACAATTCTCTTTCTTTCTCATATATTAACCATCAAACCATCTATGCCTCTCAGAAAAATCTTGATCCGGTTTTATTGTATGCAAATGACCGTTGACTTCTGTTCTGTCTAAGTACTCTAAGTATTAGAACCTAGTAAATACCTACTATGTTACAAAAAGTAAGTACAACGTGAGAAATCCCATCGCATGTTAAACAACTAGTACAAAAAATAATATTCATCCCTTAAAAGCCAGTAGTAATGAACGTAGATATCAGTATCTACAAAACATTCCACTTTTATTTACATTAATACACATCAGTCTAATAAATCTACGTTTTCCTTTCTACATTTTATTGTCCATGATTTTATGTATTATTATAGTGAAGATATGTATGTAAATACGAAACATGGAATATCCTGATTTGTCATAAGGATTCCACATTCTCTCACTTCTTGACGCCAACCTAAAAGTGTGCATAAGTACGTGAAAAAAACGTTAGTGAGGTAAAATATATTCAAGCCAAAAACTATGACAAAAAAATTACACTCTAATCTTTGCAAAATCAAATGTTTGGATTTTTCTCACAACCCTCCTTTCCCACCCATGTGGACCCATGTACATGTAATCCTTATAATAAAAACGTACTACAAAGATCCTTGACATTGACCTGCTTGCTGTGCTTTGCTTTTTAAATAAAATGTTTTTTACGGTACATTTTTTACACGTATGTATGTCATATATACATTTATGTCAATGGAAAATAATAGACTAAAAGGGGATTAAAAAAGATAGATCAGTTTTATTATAAGCTAAGACTTTCAAACTCTTTATATAATGTACTACAGCTGTCAATTTTATTCATAGATTTTTATTGTTAGACCGATCAGATCAGGACAGATGGACGAGGATCATGGATCTTTTTTGTATGGTTTACTACTACTACACGGATCAGGAACCTTTGTTATTGTTGTTGTTTCAACTACGTAGTATATATTTGTAACTTACACTTGAAAATGTTCATCCTTGGATGACCAAATGTCAATGTCTGCTGGAAAAGTTATTACACTTGAATATCATACTAGACACTTTTTAAAGAATTTTTTTTACTTGAAAATAACATGGTATAGAATAAAAGAAGAGTGAATATTTTTCAAAAGTTACTTTTTCTTCGAGGTGGTAAAATTTAATTTAATGATACCTCCCAGTAAAAATTCTTTTATGGATGGAAAAAAGGGGGGAAAACGTGTATCCCTCGATCCTGTCAAACTATGAAGACCTCTCTTAAGTTCAGTTGCATAAACATCATTACAATAAATCTAAAGGAGAATAATTTAATTTTGTTGGAATTTTTATACACTACAAAATATAATGGGATGGAAGTCTTAAAAAGTCATGGTAGAAAAAGGATGAGTATAAAAGGTTGATGAAAGCGGCTCTCATATTATTTGTTGTACTATGTGAAACACTCCCTGCTTATGAGAAACAAATGTGTACATAGTGGAAATTCATGCATGGTTCGCTTCAATAATTACTCACTCATGTTCTAACGTTCATCATTTACAATATATACACTTCTCTTTTCTCATGATGATGATGATCATCATCATCATCAGAGGAAAAATCCTCTGGGTTCAAGTTTATGAGAAAAAAATACATATGTTCCCTTTGAGGTATAATATTTTTGCATGAAGTGTTTGTATGTGTGTGTGTAGTACGTGCATGTTTGCAAACCACTGTCTGCTTGTGTGCTTTACAGTCTTCTCGTAAATTTTATTTTCTAACTTTTCTAAACACAAATTTTCTCATCTCGCCCAATACGTTAAACTATGTAATGTAGGTATGTACGCATTAGTTTCCTTATGAAGAAGGAAGTTCTATAGAGGATGAACATACACATATGATTTCACATCTAACTTTGTAGCCAAGAGGAATACACATACATTGAGAATTGAGGATGATATATTTTCTACAGTACGTGCTTTTCATAACGGCAAGGATCTTTTTCGAGGCTCGAATACATTGAACGGTATATACTATAGAGGAATACGTAAGTAGCTTGTTAGCATGACCACAGCAGTTCACGTAACATGCCAAATATTACATACCAATACTAACTCTGCAAATCTTTTTCTACACCACAAAATTTTTCTGCTCATGCTGACCCATGTAATAATATACATACATAAATATTATGTATGTGTCTTTGAGAAGTATTTTTTACCTAGATATAAACCAAGTTAAAAAGTCACATTAATTTCTGCTCACGTTTCTGGGCAAATGAAATGAGTTTTCTCAATCTCTTTCTACCTCTCTCAAGGCATTAAAAATATCAAGGAACTTTCCCAAAAAAGCTTACGGTTCCTATTTCATTTCACTTTAATGTCCTAATAAAGCGGGAAGAATGTGAAAATAGAAAATTAGCCAAGCATTAACATATTTGGTTGAAATCAACTTTTTTTCACCCCCAACCTGACTAAACTTGAGCTGATAGCATGAAAAATAAAATTTATGAGGACGAGGACTTCGTTGAAGTTCCTAGACTTTCCTTTTCTGCATTCAAAAGGAAGTTCAAGAAAAAGGAACAAGTTCAAGGAGACTACTGTTTATCATTGGCAATGATAAAGATCTTAGATAGTTGTCATTATTGTAATGGTCAAAAATTGGGAGGTTGCATAATGCTTTTCTCACCTTGAGTATTTATTATGATTAAATAATATTCAGGTTAAAGTTCAAGCTTAACATAATAATTTTTTTTATAGATGAGCAATAGAGAGCAGGATTACCTTGGAGAATTATCTTTTTGGACACAATGTCCTCATGGGTCCTGAACCTTAGAAAGAATTTGATGGAAATAAAGTAAGGCAAAGGAGGCGCGTGGAATTATTGAAATTATCCCACGCTATTCGCACACTCATTATAGAGGGTTTAAATAAGAGACGAAAAAAACATTGGCTGGTTAACGTAACTAACTAACTATATGTAACTTTCATGTACAGTTATATACTCAAGGATTCACCAGTCTGAAACAATTTGGTCATTAGGTGAGAAGGGGAAGAAGATTTTCTATAATTATCCTATTAAAATTGTAACTATTACAGTAAAATAAAGCTTCGTCGTCTCCTCAACTATTTAATAGAGTTTTGGTGCGGAGGAGGAAGAAGAACAATAATAGTAATAATTATTATTATTGTGAGGTAACACCGAGAATTTGATTTATAATACTCTTAATTACGTATATGAACGCATTCCTAATTAGCGTGCAACACTTTGTCGCACTAATATTTTGTTTTTTCCTCATTCACATGAGTTATGATGTTTTTTGTGTTCGCGGGCCTAGTCTTCTTAAAGAATGCTCCCTTTCATGATTTGTTTATCATTTCATAGAAAAAAATTAAATCACAAATTTTCGTTCATTTCTGTATAAATCCCATTAATTTTTTTCACCACTGCCATTTAACGTAATAATTTCACCTTATACTTTTCTTTATAGCTTCTAGCTCCACAGGAGCCGTTTCCCATAATCCTTTTAGTCACTTGATTATATATAACTTTGTTCTGACGTGGATTTAATCGCCTTGGATGATTACTCTAATTGTCAGGGAATTCTCTTCATAATTTTAATTGTTTTAATTTTCTTGTTACAAAAGGCTACTTTTAGAAAAATTGCAATTTCTCAGGAAAGTAGCTTACTGTGGTAATGATACATCTTAATGCTAAGCGTTATCATTCAGACATAATTCTAGGAAGTTCTCATCGAACCTCTGACCTTGTTACATGCAATAAAATTAGCTCTTCTTGTTTTGTTCTGCATTAACTACTCTGATCAGAAAAGTCATATTATCTACAGCATCCACATCAATATAGAGACATTTCGAAGCTAAGAAAATCCTAGTTTTTGACACAATCTTTTTCACCACATTAGCAACTAACTTTTCTCCATAATCTGTGACATCCGGTTGCAACATAAATTGGTCCTTCGAGCCGGATACGATACATAACATCTTTATCTCCGGCGATTAAAATATTTGGTTGCGAAGATCAGGTGCCATGGCTACAATGGTTCAGTTAGTCGCAAGGAGGAAGGTGCTGCGGTCAAAACTTACAAGATTAGAAAACAAGATTGCCGATGCCGCTAACAATCCTCTAGACATCATTACGGCAAGATTGTTTGAAGAAAATATTGATGAATTAAGTAGAGATTTTCATGAACTTTACGATGAACTTATTGGAGCCTGCTCTGCGGAGGCGGACGAGGCTTCACATCAAGAAGATTACAACACTATCATCGATAAATGTGATGAAGCGAAGATTGCAGTTAGACGTATCATCGTACAACTGACTGGTGAATCGGAGCTGAATCGAAACAGGCGTCAATCAAGGGAACCAGCTCGAGCTGAGGTGAACATTAAGCTTCCACAGCTTGACATTCCTAAATTTTCCGGGGACTTACTGGAGTGGACTACGTTCAACGATCTTTTCCAGTCCAGTGTCCACAATCATCCAACACTGAAGGGAGCTGAAAAACTTCAGTATTTAAAATCAAGTCTAACTGGGGAGGCGGCACAGCTGCTTAATTCCTTCCAGATTTCAGATGCGAATTATTGTGAAGCGTGGACAACCCTGTCTCGGCGCTATCACAATTCACGAAAACTTATTCAGTCCCATTTGAATAAGTTTCTGGAGATGCCAGTATGCAAGGTGGAATCCGGAGTCGAGCTTCGGAAACTGGTTGATACTGCATCATCCGTCATCCGAGCACTAAAAGCACTCAATCATCCAATAGCCGAAGATTGCGAATTGGCTGTTCACATGATCGAAA
>JAQFXU010002939.1:0-18256 GCA_034693705.1 Spatulosminthurus flaviceps
TTTTGGCCAATAATTAAAAATTTGTCAAAAAAACTGTTTGTTAAAAACTTGAATCAGACTGATTTGAGTGCATTTGTGTGACCGTGCACCTTAACATACCTTTAGTAAGAAGTTTTATTCACTAATTCCTTTACCATGGATTTAAAGGGGGTACAATAGGCTATGATTGGGCTTGTTTTTCCTTACGATTGATGCGTACCGTGCAGTTTTTGACCACCTATAAAAAAGTGTTTGTTGTACTTTTTCCGATTGTTGTCATTTCTTAACAAAAAGGGCATACACTTTTAAAATCTACAGCGCAGCGTCGAGAAACAAGAATGTCTTCCGTTTAACTCCATTGGGATCTAATACACTTAAAGTCCGTTTGTAGCCCCTATGGTAACGATCGAGGGTTGAAATTTTGCAAAAAGATGTAAGATAGCAACTAATGTGCATGAAACAATTATTTGCCCCGTTTTTGATGACATACGATTTCGATTCTGGTCAAAATTGAACTGATCACCAAGAGGCAAAATCGATTATTGTGTAGTGAGTAGTGGCTAAATGTTATTTGAAGAGAAATATATTTACGGCCAATATTTGCTGCATATCTCTATTATTCCCGTTTAAATATCTATAGTTTCGTTAGGGATTATTACTTTTTGAAGATATTGTAATCATAATGGTATACACTCAGGAGTGATGCTCAAAACTGTTGTATCCATCAAATTTGAAAGGCCAGTTTCCACATTTTTTTGTAGGACTGTACACTTGCTAATTACAACAAAATTGCAAAATCAAGTAATACATCTACAAATAATGTTATCTAAAAAAATTATCACATTTCAAAATTATAAATTTTACACTCTGTCTCCTAGTTACTAGAAAGGGTAAGAAAATATTAAAATTTATCTTCAGCTTATTTCTCATAGTTTTACTTGGCAAGTCTTGAAGCGACGGGACTTCCAAATTTAAAAAGCGAAGTTGACAAGTCGCTTGACAAGTCGCGATTTTGAAGAAAATCGGGAATTGTTTAAATTCACATAGTTCTCCTAATTAGTGAATCACAAGGGTATCAAGTCATCAAGTGAAAATGAAAGTGAATGTTGGACGCTCAGGAAAAACGCCCAATATCCGTTTATACGAGAAACAAAAAGATTTTGACAAAAGTCGCAGTCGCTGTTTACATGCGATATGCGAGTATGAAAGCAATATTAGTACCTGGTCGCAGTCGAAATCGCTCAGCAGCTAATTTTCGGCCTAGGAGAAAACTACCTCTATACGTAAAATTTAAACAATGTTTAACCTGTACAATAATTCCCAATATTCACGTCCTGTCAAACCTATTATTATCAATGTTTTTAAACTTATAATTAAATTAAATCAGTGAGGAATATGTAAGGCCAAAAGATTTTAGGATTATGCTGATGCGGAACGTATAAAATAAATGCTTACCACTGCAAATATAAAATAACTGATATTTCTGGAAAAAGTAGTACTAAAACACCCCTTTTATTTTTTTCCGGTTCCATTGTTCGATTATATTCAAACTTTAACTGACATGTATATACGTATCTATTACTTATCGTCGGCTAAAGTGCAAAAGGGGCTATAATTTTGTTTTTCCCATGACGTTACGAAAATTATTGCATCCCCTTTTGCACTTTAGCCGACGATATGAAGTTGTTTACAGTTATTTTACACATTCAACATCATCTCATTCTAACTCTACACTGAACTGCCTGGGCTTTACATATTCTTGGTGAATTTACTTTTATTAAAAACCAAAGCTGCTGGTATTATTAGCATACTACAAACATTGAGCATACGGAATATAACAATCAGTGTAAGAATCCCTTGATATTTGGTTTGAATTGGACACATACTTCCGCTAACGAGATATTGGCCTGGTGTTAAAATTTTAGACTTAGCCAGACGAGGCCTGAGTCTCACTAGTCTAGTGAGAATTTATCAACATCTGATCCATATACTTTAAGTAATAAAAATTCTAATTTAGGTGCATTTGAAAAACGCAGTACGGCTGGTCAACTAGATTTAAACTTCTTTTAACAGCACGGTGAAAGTCAGTTTCCGGATAAGTTTTCCAGGCTGCTCAGGAGGAGTCTAGTTGAGCGCATCGGTTCAACTAGAGCTAGTTTAAAACTAGGCAGCAGATGACTAATTACTAATTTGAATATTGCAAGTAATTCATTTGCTAGTTTAGGAGCAATGGAAATTCAGCCAGGCATTGACTGTCGCTAATTAAAGTCTGAATTCAACAACAGATATTCGACATTATGAGGATGCAATAAGAATAATTATAGAAAACATTTCTAGAAATTTTAGGACAAATGTATTTTTTAAACGGCTAAATTTCATTCAAAATTGGAAGCAGTTACATTGGGACATGCGCCCTTTATACATTTCGTTAAATAAAATAACTAGAAATGTTCTTCCTTAATTGACTATGCAAGCAAGGAAAATTTTATTCATCAACATAGTTTAAATTGCATTCCTTGAAACTTAAATTGATCTGAGTCTCTGACTGAGTCTCCTAACTTTTAAAAATCCGAGGAAAATTTTACTTGAAACGTTCTCGTCTTTCCCCAATTAATTCTAAACAAACGGACTAAATGTAAGCGCAACGTTACATAGAGAGATTCATCTCGGGGTGAACCGATTTATATGGCAAAACAATGTTTGGCTTGTGTGACCAAAAAGGCTAAGATTTTTGGGGTAACTGTAGAATTGGGAATTTTTCCCTATAGGGAGAAAGTTATCCATTTGAAAGAAGATATATTGTGACTCTAGCCGATTTATTTTCCAAATTTTTACGCAGTCACACTTGTAGTGTCTAATATTATTTTTTTCCTTTTTTTCAGAAATGTAAAACTCTCGAATGCTCATAAAGTATCAGCTGAGGGTGTCCACCCTGACACAATGAATTTTTACAACTTTCCAAATGAAACATAAATTGTAGCATAAATACAAAAAACGAATGGAGTCCAATTTCACTAAATAACATACAATTCCCTTAAATAATTAATTAACTTAATTAAAAATTAAAAACACCAAAAGTCATCACCATCTCCTCCACCTACTATTTCAAATTACATTGCATAAGTACAAACCCACATTACCTTTTTGACCTGAAATTGGGGAAATGAAAATTGAATTTGGTTTTCAAAGCACATGAAAAGAGAAAATAAATGGATTTTAACGAATAAAACTTCCTGGATTCCAACTCACCTGTTGACTCCGACGCTGCATACTTTCCTTCAAAGTCCAGTCCGTGCTATCCCCCATTTTATACAACCACAACCCAATAAGACCCTTCCCTGATCCGCTCATGTTGAATTGATCACAATAAATAATACTCTCTCTTTCCTCGTATTATTTGTTTTTCAACTTAAGAGTACAATTTCAAGAATTGAAGTGAATCTCTCTAAAAGTTGCCCTTCAAAATCCTTCCATAAAAGATCCGTAAAAATCCATTACTATCCTAACTGTAAAAATAAACTCCAAAAAATATTAGGAAAATATACAAAGAAATGTAGATATTGTCAATTTTGAGGAAATTATTTATTAACTTTAATAGACCTCTCGTTAGTTAACGAGAGTTAAAGATACGAGCTTGTCCAACAAGCTCTATAATATTCGTGGTCAGTTATAAAGACACATCCGCTGATAGTCACAGTTTTCGACTGAATCCTCCCAGTATAAGAGTAATCGTCTAGTTTTGTACCTTTTGTCGGGGTTGGTGGTGTTGTTTTCACGGACTCAAGCGTTAAGACTGGTAGGGTCTAAAATGTCTATAGTATCTCCCTTTCCCATGAGTTCACGCAGAGCTTTTCCCCTGTCGACAGTCATAGAATCGCCGTTGTGGAACCAAGAGCTTTCTTCTTGACGTCAACATACATACATAAAAAAGGCTGGGGAAAAAAGCTGTCTTTAAAGATAGTTTCCAGAAGTTACCTTTGTACACTCCAGATTCACTCCTTGTCATTCAACGTTTCAAGCTCACACTTGTAGAACCTTCCCTTTTTCTAGAGGACCATCCGTGCAAACTTAGCCAACCACTCAATTTCTCAGGATGAGCCTTAGTAAACATGGTGGAGTGTATTAAACGTTCTAGAACTTCTCACTCTTTTTACCAGCATTATTAGCATTGTAAGGGGTATCTATAGGGATTCTCAACCTGTCTCTCTCTCTCTCTTTCTCTCTTTCTATATTTCAGCTATGAATGGATAGGGTGAAAAATTTCCCAGTACTATCTGTACCTTTCCATCTCTCTTCTAATGGTCTCTACTTCACTCAACCACTTTCCACCAAATTAATGTTGTTCGCCCACTCCTCCCCCCTCCCATATGTAGCCTCCTTCTAGGCCCCACTACATGAACATGCTGACTCAATTATACTTAATGATGAGTCGCCTGCATTCCCTCAAAAACCTTCTCATGGTCATGGAATGAAGATACCACCTCTATATCTATAGTTCTATAGCTTATCAACTCCAGCCTCCAGCTCTAGTTTTTACTCCTCAATTCTTATACATAGAGACACTTGAATTATTATTAAATTGTCCTTTGTGTCTCGCTATATAGATTGGAAACAACACATAGATCCGCAACTAACATTTGCCAACTGACAACTAAAATTTGAAAGTTTTTCAACTACACTACTTCTTGGTCAGTTATTATTGGCTTTGTCAGAGATTCCCTTGACCAGAAGTTCTGGTCCTGGTCCGTAACTTCCTAATCATGTGATTTATTTTTTGGAAACATCATCAAAGTAAAGACTTGATTTGCTGAGAATAGGGAAGGCTAAAAATAGTTTTTTTTCATACTCATGAAAACTAACTACTTGGAGTGTACAAGGTTTGTAGAATATTTTAGTGCAATCCAAGAATACTCTTTCATGGGTTTTTGGTTCTGTGAAAAAAAGGATCCGGCTTTTATATAGGAACGTTCCCTTTAAAAATAAAAAGTCTGTAAAGTGTGAATGTAAATTGATTAATCCTCAGCTGATATTTCTCACACATTTACTTTAGTGTGGAGGAGAAACACTAAGGAGATTTACTATTCATTGTGAAACATTACCATTTCTTGAGGGAGGAGATAGACAAAAGCTAAAACACTAAAATTCCATGTGTAAAAGGTATTGAAAGGAAATATTGGGAATAAAACCATGTCCATAAAAGACCCATGGTCTAGTCCAGTATTTTTCCTTTGACTCTCTTTTTTAGCTCGCTTCACTCTATTTCTATCTGCTCTCTCTCTCTCTCTCTTTCTGCAATTTTAGCAAGCAATGTATGTCGTATAGGCCTTACTTTCTACCACCTATGGTACGTTCATGTATAGAGAGAAAGCAATAAGACTGATGCTCTCTCCTCCTGCAAAAATCATGTGGTTCTGTTTTAATGTGTTGCTTTGAAAATCAGTCTGGCAGAAGGTCTTTTAAGAAAATTGAATGGAACTGATTGAGGAGAAGCTTCTATAACCTTCCTCCCCATACACTTGAAACAATAAAAAAGGAAAGGAATAAAGTAGCCAGTCATTGATAGTTTGCTAAACTTCATGTGGTTTCTATGTGTGTCTATAGATTTGCTACTTTTTCTCATATGTACATTATTGAAGGTATTATGGGAGAACGCCTACTCATGACAAGTGCTCCTCGAAAACGATAACCAAGACAAGCAAGAAGTATTGATTTCTCTTTCATTATTTCCAATTCTAAACTTTTTCGCCTCTTTTGTTTGAATCTGGATCAAGATGAAATTGAAAGGAGGCTGGGGTGTGGAGAGAGAGAGAGAGAGTGAGAGAAGTTCATGTATGAGATTCAAGCTCCTTGTTTTTCCTCGATTCTCTCATCTTTGCCCATAACGTACATTCATTCTTAATACATATTGTTATTTTCATCACTAGGCTAGAGTAGACGCGAATATAAAACACGGAAATTCCATGGGGATGCCTTTCTTTTCTTCAAATCCAATAATATATCATTAGGTTGAAATTTAACGGAGCACACATAACACATGTAAAATGGTGTAGTTATGAGGAAATTAAAAAAAAAAACAATCATGGACAGTTTTTTCCCAAACTTTATTTCCATATGTTCATAATGTATATAACTTACTGTTATGTACTGTAAACATTCAGGAAATTCAGCACAAAACGATATTCTGAATTCTGATTGGTTATAGCTCACTGTGCCAAATTCCAAACTGTATTGTCAATCATCATCCCTCTACACTTTCGCAATTAAGTTTTTTCTTATACTTGTAATGAATATAGAAAAAGAACACGGCACAACACCTTTCTCCTTGATTTTTTTTAAAGTTATTTTTAATAGTAATAATGATGATTTTCGTCAGCTTTGTTTGGGAAATTGTAGAATGTCTCTTGAATGTCACAGGAGGGGGAAATGTATAATTTTTATGTACTACTTTATTTACTCTAATAATAATAATAATTTTAACTACCTTGATCTTTTCTTAATTAGAATTAATATAGTTACTAAAATAACTACTAATGCTACAGAACTACTCTAGAGATTTTTATATTTATATAGTATTAAATCTATGCGTACTATTTTAATTAACTACAGCAAAACTCATAAAAATTTGAGTGTCAAGCTAAAGCTTTTATGAAATGATTTTCTTAATCATTTGAGGTTGTTTTTCTTTGCGAGAAAAACAAATTCAAAGGATTAATATTTTTTATACTAACTATTTAACATTTTTTGACAGAAGACTCGTATTGTGCATTAGAGTAAGGAGAGAGCTATAGATTTATGTAAATTCTAATGGTTTCTATTCTACTGCTATTTCTTCCACTACATAAATCCATTCTGTCAGGGCTGGCAATCTCTAGGCGGATGTTTATGGGTGGCCTGTAGTGGAATGCATTGGTATTGACATGGTAAGTTGACTTGTTATATTCTAATATATAGGAGAAATTACGTTAAAAGTGCGAAGTGTAGAGAATGTGGTATGTACAGATTCATTCAGGAGGGGTAAGATCAAAAATATGGGCTTAGAAAATTTAATGAAGATTTTATAGAAATGTTATTAATATGTAGGTAATTATTACAAATAATAACTGAAATTTTACTCAAATAAACCTGTTCACAGTAAAGTTATATGAAAGCAAATTTGGGTGTGTAACAATATAAACAATGGGTGTTGTATTGTTGCGAAGGGATCTCTAAAACTATACAGTACGTATTTCGTAATGGGGAGTGCGTATTCATTATATTATCACTAATTTTATACAGCGAGGTATTTAAACAACTTTCTCATCAAGAGAAAAACACTTCGGTAATTTTTTCCATCAAACATTTCAAGTACAAGATATTTACAATCATGGGCGTTTATACATATTATTTTTACATAACACTTGATCTGGAATTATTTTTGATTGTAGCTTGTAAAATCTTTACTAGTTATTATTCATGGTAGACTCCATATTCCCTTTGGACTAAATTTTTAATTCTCGAGGAAAAATGCAGATTTTTGTCATTTATACTACACAAAATTCCTTTGGTTTCAATTCCTTCAAATCTATCCGTCTAGTAGTACATTTTTTACTCGTGGGTTACTAAGAATTCGGTAAATGAAGGACGTGAGTGTGCGTGGATAATAATAATTAGTATTTAGATTGGGAAGCAAAAGGAGAATTATTTAAGAGGAGGAAAGTTGTAAGTATACAAAAAATACAGGGAAATAATCTTGTTGTTCTTGATTTGTAGTTGTCGGTTCTACTAAAGCTCATCACAGATAAGAAAATCAAAATATTTGTATGCTTTCAAGATTTTAATGGTTTGTTCATTTGGGAATGTGTAGCAACTTTAATTGTAAAGTTTCTCAATCATTAGTTTCAAGATTTTGAGTAATTTTTCCATCGTAGTCAAACTGGAATTTGAAAATATTGTCCTGGCACTCAGTCCAGCTTTCAAAGTACGAATGTCTCCATATCCATACGATACATTAGTACATCCGTAAGCATTAAGATTCCAGCTTGATAAAAATATTTAAACATTTTCTTTCGAGGTTAGCAAAATTGCCTCCACACAATAAGTAGTAAAATAGAAGAAACAACCATTGTAACTAAAAAAATTATTAGACTTTTGTCACGTGACATTTGCTTACTTAGGGGAAAAAGTGAGAGGAAAAGAGTCTTGAAAGTAGCTCGAGTTTAGCACTGAAAAACAATATCTAAATAACAATTGTGTTGTCACCAGCATAAAAAAAAGTCTTTCTCAGATAAAGAGTTGAGGTAATGGAAGCTGTGGCTGCATACTTTCGTTAAGGCAACAAAAAATAAAAATTCTGGTTGTGACTTGACCAGTTTAAATTTGATTAAACTGAAATGGCGCTGCAGTTAATGAAAGGAGTAGAGGGAGCTTTTAGTCTGTAAGGAAGGTTAATAGTGATCTTGGTAAATAGCCCTGAACATAATAAAGGCATCCTTCAGTTCAATTATTATAGCTTGACTCCGTAGAATGGCTATAAACATGGCAAAATGGTTTATAAAATTACATAGGTATTTCAAATATAGCATGTTTACATGCAATTCGGAGATTACAGCAAGACAATATAAAGGAAGCTTTTCCTCGTCCCTGGAGTTATAAACACTCGTATCATGACTTTAATATTTTTAACAAAATTACCAGTTTTAAAGGAAGGAGCTGTATATAGCTTCATAAACGTGTGTACACAACCTTTCCAAGGAAATTAAAGGCGAGTTAACCGACCCATCCTTTCGGAGATTTTTCCCCGCATTTTGAATATTATTTTCGTGTTTTTAGAAAAAAACCGTTTGATTGATCTCTCACAGTTCCGTGTCCTTAACGGCGTTTTTTGTAAAATATGTCCGTTATTGATTCTTCTTTGAAAGTAAAACGTGAAAGTCCGCAGTTATTAGTAAACGTTCGCTTTTAACGACAAATACAAAAAAAATTAACGTTGATTTCGAGGCGGATAATCTTCTTTTCATTCTATGTAAATATCTTCAATGGGGTATGCAGTCTCAATAAACTTTTGGTAAAAGCGTTGGAAAGCCCGGCTGGAAAGAAATAAAGAGTAATAATAATGACTTTTAGAGTTGTAAAGCTCAACGGACCAACCTGAAACCGGATGGCATTAAAAAGCTTAATTTCCCATACGAACATTTCAACTGGAGGGATTTTCCTCTTATGGCTAATAATTATTATTGTACTTGCTACTGTAATGGATATATGTATAAATTATCTTTGTTATTATCATAATACTACAGCGTAAGAAAGGACCTACTTACCCAACAGACTCAGCTATTGGCCGAGTTGAGTCCTCAGCTATGAACACATGACACGCAAATCGATTTAAAGCCGGATGTTTGGTAACAAAGCCGAAGTAGCGGTGGTCGTTAGGATAAAATCCGCAAAATGAGACATTTTTAAGGGCATAGAAGTAGTCGTGACAGTGAGACTGATTCGGCTGAGAAAAAACAAGTAAAATTTCATTTGATAAAATTTATTAGAAAATCAAATAAGGTAATTACTATTATTTTGTATTAAAGGAAGAAGTTCTTACCCCAATTTTGCCTTTATCAAGCATTCGAATGCCTTGATCAGATATCTCAAGAATGCAAGGACGAGTATGTGAAGCAACGTAGCCTTCATGGCTTGAAATCTTTTTAACAGCTTGGCACAAAACCTCATTCCCTTTATGATACAGAGTCTCGATGGATCCAATGTAATTAATAAGGTACCTTTCTTTTTTTACTTTATTTGCTGCTGGATCAAAATCATTGTACTCCACGTCAACGACATATGCCGAAGGGAAAATTCCTTGCATTCCCGTCCGTAAGTTAACACCTGGAAAAAATCAAAAATCCTCACCGAGTTCGTTCAAACTCCATAAAGAAATGACAGCATATCAAGTTTGAATAAAATCTTTCAGAGATTTGCCACGTGAAAATTGATGATTCATCGATAAAAAAGTTTTTTTTCTTTCCCATACTTTTAAAAATCTCTTGACTTTACCTTCACACCAGAGATCATCAGCTTCTTTCTGCATATAAATTGGATCTCCAATATCGACCTCGATTTCATCATGATGACGAGGTACAAATTTATGCAGCCCACGGTGAGTTGCCTCGAGAATATCCAAATGTGTAAATGGTACTCCAGACAAGGAAGGTGAAGAAGGCGAGAAGGATTCTGTGGGGTTAGAAAAATAACAATGGTGATTTTTCTTTGTAGATTACACACACACACACAAAATCTTTTACTCTTACTTTCTTCAAACATAAAAATGTATGCTCCCTTCCCTTCGTCCCACTACTTTCACTTGAACAAGTATGTATATAACTATGTATGAAACCTAGGGAGTTTTCCTCCTGGTTTCCAACCAAGCTCTGGCGTCTTGACTTGGTAATTTGTTCAGTAAACAGTAAAGATATGTTGCTGATAAGCACTGAACTTACCAAGAGAACGAGAGAAAGAGAGAGAGAGAGATGTGTGCCCTGGGAAAGTTTGCATATGCAAATCTCTTTCCGCCAGCAGCCATTTCAGCTCAAATAGGGCATAAATCTGGGCTATCAATTTAAGACCAATAACATTTCTAACCTAAACTCCATCCATACCACAAAGGTCCTCTCAAAATGCTAAAGAGTTGACTGCATATAATACTACTTGAAAACTTTTTTCCCCGCTGAGTACGATCTCAATACAAGTTAGTTCATAAATGCATACATGGCCTCACATGCATGTAAATAGTGAGAGGGTAGAATACCTAGCTGTAGGTATCTGTATATATTTATATAAAATCATGAATACACAATGAATTTCCCTTTTTTCCATCTGCTACAGAGGGCAATTATGAGGAGTACAAAAGTTTGAAAAAAAAACTTAAGAAATCAATTTTACTTGGAAAATATAGCCTTGATTCTTAGAATGTTACACTAATACAGATATTTATATGCGTACATATTTCACACAATACATATATATATACATTCACATCGTACATATATACATCAAATATGTACATATATATACATTTACATCGTACATATGTACATATTTGTATATATTTAATGAAACATTTCCAATGAAAGTGTGCCTAAACGTTTCATATGGGAATGAAATTGGACTCAACGGAGCAAGAAGCCAAATGACTGTCGTTAGAATCCACATTGGCAATGGCAGTTGAAGACTTAATGGTGGAATCGAACCTCCTGATAGATATTTAAAACTCATTCGTAATCAGCTGCCTTTATATATAGGCATATATATAACTAAACTACAAGGTTAAAAATGTACATATATGTTGTTGGTATTACGTGAATGTCAGAGGCACTTGGAAGTTTATTCTTGAAAAGTTCATACGTTAAACTTTACCACAGAGCCTTTTTTTAATACGGAGTTATTCTATCTATTATCAAAGATTACTGTAAAGGATTCTTTGAAAATATACGTTCTACTACTAATCTTCTCCATATTTAATGTCCCCTTGAAACTGGAAAGTGCGCGGTGGTTGCAAAAAGTTATCCTATTGTTCATGTCCTATTATGCATTGCTGTATTATCTGTATTTTTTCGAGCTAGAAATGAAACAAGTCACTTGGGATTTGGGGATCCACATTTGGAAATGCAGATGCATTTGAGAGTAACTTCCATTTTTAAATTAAAAGCTGCTTCTATTGAATAATAGATTGACTGAAGAATGAAGAGCCTGCTGTATTTTAAAGTTACATCGCACATTTACTACGATTACAAATACCTCATGAACTCCCGCAGTCCCAATGTTCAACGTGTACACCTGCTTTGACAAATAATTCAAGTAATTTGTGGGAGTATATAATTCCTATGTTCACATCACGTAGAGTCGAGCAAACGGTCATTAAATTGAAATAATAAAGTGAAATAAAACGAAATGACATGGGAAAAGTAATCAATCAGCCAATAAAGGTCACATTGGAACTATAAATTATTTGATGGACAAGTAATTCAATTACCATTTATAGAAGGAATTTGTGGTGAATATGGTTTACTTCCATCATCGGAGTGTATTGTGGAATGGCCTGAATCTATACTTGGATACTTCTCTGAGTCAGGTGAGCTTTCCTCATCTGTAAAGGAAACAAGGAAATAGAGTATTTAATGTTCTGAGAATTTACAATGATAAGGAGCCATTACTTTTATTTTATGGGTAAAGTACGAGTGCAATGAACTATATTCAATTGACTCATTACTCACCTCTGTTTCCATGGTGATTGAATTTTAAGACAAAAATGGGTCTGTGAGGAGACTCAGTTGATGGTAAATTTGTGGAATGTGTGCCACTTACGTTACTGATAGTATGTGAATGAGAATATGAGCATATGTAGCGATCTGCGTCGGATAACTCTTGCGCTAAAGACACTTGTCGTGTTTCTTCGTTCCCTAAACAAATATTAAAAATGAGGAAGACATTAAAAACAATTTCATCCTTTAAATGAGGTACAAAAACAAATAATGGTGATAACAACTGGAATAGAGTAGGGATTTGTTTTTACATTTTCGAGCTGGATTCTTGGGAATTTCGGGGAGCTTTCTTCGCTTTCGAGTAACAACTGGGCTATCCCTTTCATCTCTTTCATGTAGTACCATTTGGAGATCACCAGAGAAAGGCTCATTAATTGCTTCATCGTGTCTAGAATTATTTGTGACGTCAGTTCCACTAAAACTATGCGTTGACGGTCTTCCAACTCCATTGTATCGAAAATTGTCGGATGAGTGTTGATTGGTTGAATTATGAGAATTGTCTTCATCCACATCAATATCATGAACCAGCCTGAAATTGTTTCCAAATGTTTTCTTTTAAATATTGGCAGATACAAGAAAAATAAAATCCCCATTGAAACATTCACGATAATTCACTTGACTTTGTAGAAATCATTTCTGAGGAGAAAAATTAAGTGAGTTTACGTACTCTCACAATTTTTATTTATTTGTAGGTAATAGAGAAAAATAAATTTTTACAACTACTTACGAATTCTAATGAACGGAAAGAAATCTGAGTCACGATCCTTACCATAAGGTATACTCCACGTACTAAAACTGAAATCTAAGCCCTGAGCACGTATGAAAAAACTGATGGAAAAAGTAACTTTCACTGAGGTACAAATATTATTAATTAAATTACGATTTATATGAAATTGATTACTTACATGTAACAATGGGCTGGTGCCTTGATGTATTGGGGAAGTTGGTCAAAATATTGTCGAAATTCTTCAAATTCTGTATCTGCCATTTTTTGAGACAAGTGTGCGCACTGTTGTGTACTTGTCCCGTCATGTGCCTCAAGTGCAGACCTTCCGAGATATATCGATTTTCTCAGAAGGATTTCACTCTCGTCCTTATACAGTACTACTACTCACAGTCGGAACCAGGGTAGTGCAGTCTAGTCCGCCAGCGGTTAGCTTTTTCCTGGTGCTTTCTCCGTCCAGTCGCTACACACAAATAATTCCCAACTCCTTGCGGCTTACTTAGTCGTGGTATTCCTCCTGCACCGAATCTAACAATAAGCATTTTCCGAGGTACCCCTAGCATGCATATATATATATATTCTACAGTTCTTTCTAAATCTGTCACACCTAATTCCCGATTCTGAGGAAAGAAACCTAAAAGAAGTATTGCCAAGGTGAAATGTAATTCTAAGCACGCAAGGACGCAGCGGTTGGGCCCGCACCCTGTGTACAAAAAGTTTATTTCTGCATTTAATACTTTCTCTTAGCTTCATATCTACTGGATACATGTATAATGCAATATATCTTAAAACACTTGTTCGCAGCTTTAAATGAAGTAAAAATAAAGACGTGCGTAAAAATATATTTATGTATTAAATGTTTACCCCCAAGCCCCCAATTACAATGAAAATCAAGTTCGGAGGAATTAATTAGAATTCGTACTGGACAAACAGCAATAATTTTTATTCACTGTTGGCACACAATTACATAATTATTACCAAACGTCCCTGGCTACCCTTTTAAACTTAGTCTAATATTCAACACGTTTTGCTTATCATTTAACAAACATACTTACGAGTTACTTCGTAATGATCCACAACGTATGACGTTCTTCGACCCTAAAAATTCTGAATGGACGCCACTTTAATAATCATAACTATACTAATACAAAGATTAATAATTACTGTTGCTGTATTAGCAATGAGAAAAAGCTTAATTTTAAATCACAGAGAAACGTTCTTTTGTCCATGGGTTGTCATCAAGCTCCCAATATATTGATTAGCTTCTAGCAAAGGCTTGAACATAAATGAAGTCATTGATATAAAGAAAAATGCAATCTAAAGAAAGAACACCACCAGACTAAGAAGTTTTCCTCTGACTTTTTTCTTAAATACTGAAAATCTCACGAATTCGTTTAAGATTAATACTTCAATAAGAGAAGTACAAAAACAGACTTTAAATTAGCGTTTATGTCTACTGCTAAATTTTCTTAAATGTCGAAGAGCACATTTTGCGGCAGTACATTTGGCAATTCGATAATTTCGACCGATTCCTCTAAAGGTACCGACTTCAATTATCTCTACACTAACTCTCACACGTCGACCATCCCATAATTTCTCAGGTTTGCCAAATTTGGCTGTTTCTGGTTCCAGCTCGAGTAACTCTCTAATTGGTGATTTCGGTACATTTTGACTGAATTGCTCTGAAAACAATTTAAGGATTCGCATCATTAAAACATTATTTGTAATTTAGGTACAACATTTAATAGCAACGATAATGGAAAGGAAGTTGTGCGCACCAATTTCATTTTTCATAATTCGGTAATACACAGTCCAGACAGCATCTAAAGACATATCAGAATCGAGGAAAATAGCACCAGCTACAGATTCAAAAACATCCCCTAAGGCTTTTGGAACTTCTATATCTTCCGCCTCTTCACATTCTTCTTCGTCCATTAAGTAGTACTGCAAGTAGCATTAACGAATCGTAAATAATTCTTTAATAACAGCCCGGATTCTAAGAGGCTTCTTGAATATAAATTGACTTACATCTTGTGTTAGAGTATGCCCGTGCTGTTCTTGAAACGCAACGAACTTTTGCAAGACCTCAGCCAATCCAGGTGACGAATGGCGGAAGAATTTATGGAAGTTATTCTTAACAGCTAAGGAGGCGAATATAGTATTGTTGACAAGAGCAGATCTCAGATCAGTTAAAGAACCAGGGGAATGCTGCCTTGGATCTTCGTACAAGTGACGAGTTATCAGGTAATCTGCAAGACATCATTTTAAAAGGTGTTTCTATTGAGTAACCCAAAAATATGTTTTGATCGTCAAATAAGTACCCAAAATTGCATCTCCAAGGAATTCCAATCGCTGGTAGCAATCTGTCAACGTATTAGCTGAATAAGAAGCATGCGTAAATGCCTGAAGTAAGTAACTCTTGTCCCGAAATGTGTAGCCAATAGCTTCTTCAAATTTTTCGTATCCCTACAAATAGTGTGAAAGTAATGTAAACCCCTAAATGTTAATAGTTCTGCAAAACATATTCATTGCAATTCATAAAAATGCACCTTTAACAAAATCCGGAGTTGATCTTCACAGTCTCTGTTAAATCTCAGTAAAGGCGACTTCGGGGGTTTCAACATATCAAACACAACGATGTGATCAACATCAGACAATTCCATATAAAACTTGGGCCGTCCATCAAATTTTTTCAGTTTCTCCTCCAATTGAGATTTGCTAACTTTTTCTGAGGGTAATACCCGCATTCCTAACCAAGACATAAATAATAATGCACCATAGGGACCAGTTGATGTTAAATATGCTCCAATTAGAGCTTCCACACAATCGGCAATGGATTTATCTGGAATGGACTGCTGAGTGACAAGATTATAGGGGATAAATTCAGAATCAATTTTGACGGAATTTGTTTTTAGCGCGGTTTCGATTTCCTGCGGCGACAGATCCTTCAACGCTTTCACCTTAAACAGGAAAATTTTTAATCAATGCCAGACAGTAATGAACGTCAACAAGAAAATCATAAGTAAGTAATACCTGCGCCATCGAGAATTGATTATGAGGCAACTTAGAGTGAATCAAGGCTTTATCCAATACTTTTGGAATATGATAACAAGGAGGAAGCCAATTATCATGAGGTTCGAATTTGGCAGATACCATGACACCCCCAAGACCACGTTTTCTCCCCAGTCGATATAAGTGAACATTGCTAACCTAATAAGCAGTTCAATTCAATTATAATTCACAGCAGATTTTTGAACAAACATTTGCGTAATTTAAAATACAGTAAACTTAATCCCTATCCCTATATGGCCCAATATATAAGACCCAATATTAAATGAAAACGACTAAGGGAAAGTAGATACCTGCTTCGATCTGAGATGACTCAACTTGCCCTCATGAATGTTTTCGAATGTGCAAAACAAATACGAAGTTATTGCATATTTTAGGAATGAATCGCCTATTGTTTCAAGTCTTTCCAAATTAAGTCCGTCATTCGCATTAGACATGGTTAAAGCTTGAAGGATCTGGCAAGGACTCGGGCCAACGTGATTTTCTAATTTAGGTTGAAAATCAAAGCTGAAGTTCGTTTCTTCTTTGTCAGACTGGATTTCGGAGTTCGCTTGTTGTCCCATAAATTTGTAAGTATCTGACTGCGGGTAAATTTGCGGTGGGCA
This sequence comes from Spatulosminthurus flaviceps, assembly GCA_034693705.1. Lineage (NCBI taxonomy): Eukaryota > Metazoa > Arthropoda > Collembola > Symphypleona > Sminthuridae > Spatulosminthurus > Spatulosminthurus flaviceps. The sequence continues at coordinate 16,665 of JAQFXU010002939.1, forward strand.
CAAAGGAGTCATCACTTTGACAAGAGTCTCATAATGAGGATTAGGTGCTTCAGTGGGTTCCGTGACAGCAGGTTGCTTGTTGTGATATCTCGGAGGTATCTTCAAGCAATAGAAGTTACACTGATTTCAACTTCCAAATCTTTGTTTGAATTTTGAAGGATATGAAAAAAATGTTTCTTACATTCGTTATGTTGCTGCAAATAACATTTTTTATTTGCTCAACTTTTCCTTCCACTCGAGATTCAAAGCTGGATTTGAACGCAGCTTCTCGGTCAAAATCATCAGCATTATCAGTTCCTAGAATCTTATTCGGGCACACATCCCCATCACGGTTTTCACTGCTATCAGCTTCACAACTGTGCCACCACATGTCTTCCGTTAGAATCCATTCATCCTCTTGTCTATGATCAAAAGATACATCTATTTTCCTTTTGTCAAGAGTTTCGGCTGTGTGCGCATTGATGAACTGCACTTTTAAATTGTTGTCTTCGTCCAAAAAAGATTCCGTAGATCCACTCATATCAGACATCACAGACTCATTATCATTTTCATTGTCGATCAAATTTTCTTCAATATCCTCTGCAGGAACGAAGGCATCTTGATCCCAAACTTCGCCCCAATGAGTAGGGCTCCCGTATAAGGCGCGATGAACACGATGATTAAATCTAAAAATAGTATGTTTACTAATGAGCTAAAGGGATGGGCGAATTTGCTACGATGATTTCAGCAGTAATTACAGTACTTACAGTCGGGACTTGCCACCCCATGTCCAATTTTTGCTTATCATTGTCAAATTCGACGGCAAAGCCACGGTTGGATCGAATAATTCATCTTCATCTTCATTGAACTCCGTATCTGAGGAGCCGACGTCATCAGGTGCTGCTGCCATTTCGTTCGACCATGTATCAATTACCATTTCTGGTTGTCGGCACTTCTTCATTTCCTCAAACAAAATTTCGTTAACGGATTTTCTAACGAAAAAAATTTCATATTAAAACACTGATTAGTAATGCGCTTGCCCCGAAAATCAAGCAAAAGCAAGATTCTCACCCTCCTAGGCCATCGTTTAACAACAAGGACTCAGCCAAAGTAATTCCAGGAGATGGAGCTTCTTTTGCAGCTTTAGCGAAACCCGTAAGTTCTGGCTCTTCTTCCGCTTCCTGCTTTTCTTCTTTGGTGGACTCGGTGGTCTCGGCGTCAACTTTGGTATCGGATGTTTCATTTTCAGGTATTTCAGAAACAACGGGTTTATCAAGTTTGCAATCCTGCTCCAAATCACTTGCACGCTCAATAATTTTCGGCTCCGCTTCAGATTTAGCAGTAGCACAGAAGTTAACAACATCGCTTAGTGTCCATCCAAAGCTCAATGGTTCCCATGTAAACGAAGGCGAAAGGGATAGGCTACCAAGGCCTTTGATTTGAGCGGCAACAGTAACTCGAATATTATTGGCAAGTAGAAGAGAATTCATACGGTAAAGTATACAAGGAAGAGAAACTGCCTGTCTCCACAAAGATGCACTAAATGGATGGATCGAACAAAGTTCTGGTACCTAAAAGTACAATAATGGTTTTTTAAACAGCAGTAATAAAAA
>JAQFXU010002940.1:0-18254 GCA_034693705.1 Spatulosminthurus flaviceps
TTAGGCTACCGTTATTGCAAATACAAAATTATAGCTCTTTTTGCATTTTAGCCCACGATATTGTCGGCTAAAATGCAAAAGAGGCTATAATTTTGCTAACGTTATTGGAAATACAAAATTATAGCTCTTTTTGCATTTTAGCCCACGATATTCTCATAAAACCATGTAAAAAATACTAAAAACCCACAGAAAAGCTGCATTCATGTAAAATATCACGGCCGCCCCCGTCCCAAGCGTAATGGGTTTCATCACTAAAGACGTCAGATTGAGTCCAATATTTGCAAGGATCCCAACAAAGCAAAGGATGTGAAAACTTGCCAGGATTCTTGCATTCCTATACAGTAAAAAACCCCAATTTATGAGTCAAATCTTGTTTTTCTTATTTTTATGGAAAAAATTTAAGCAAGTAAAATTAAGGTTCTTTAATATCACCCTTGTAAAGGAATCACGCCCACAAATTTTCCCACCATGAAAAATGCTTTGAATGCACTGAAAAGTTCTCCTTTCATTGGTCCAAGGGACTTAGTTTTTAAAATTTTCAATTTAAATTTCCTTCTATTCTCGATATTTACCTGGCTACATTCAGTACTACCAACATTATTGAAGGGATTCGTAGCAACAAATATATTCTCGGCCATTTTCCACTTGAAAATTGGGATCGGGGTGACGGGCAATTTTATTACCTGACGCGGCCAAAATTTAAACTGATGTGACCGAAATTCCAGTCAACGTCCCCCAAAAGATGAGTAAATATTTTATTTAATAAATTTAGCAAATGTTTAAGCATTGCGTGGTTCGAAAGGTTTTTTTATTTGTTTTTTTTCTAAATAAAACATTATTAAAAGTGTTACTCTATCTTGATTGGTTGAAAAAGCAGGCTGAACCTTTTAAGATGATCACTTCTTTAAATCATTGAGAACAGGGCGTACTAAAATTGATTGCAAGAAAATAATAATGGCGGTATTCTTTGGTTTTTGTATGGCAATCATCATAGAAAAAGTGGGAGTAGAAATAAATGGATAAGAAATTAAGTTGCATATTTGCATTTGCATACGCATTATTGATGAAACTGGACGTGAAAATGTACTTTTATTTCCTTAAAACAATTTTCCAATATACTTTATTTTTCCTACCCCAAGATGATTATTATTCTTTGGGCATACAAAAGTATTGGTTCATTGACCAGGTAAATAAGGCTTGTGCATCGCTTGGAGTAAAACAATTTCAAATGTGAAAACCACTCCAACCATTTGAAGAATCAAGGGCTTGGTTACCATAAAACAGCCACAACCCGTAAGGCTTATATCATGTTTCCCTAAAAATCTCTCGGATCTCTCCACCTATGAAATTTTAATTAAATTATTAATTTTAACTTAATTTCTAAGATTTTTTGAACAACTCCTGAGATTTTTTGAAAATATTTCTGAAAGTTTTTTTGAAAAAATTTCTGAAATTTTTTTGAACAAATTTCTGAGATTTTTTTGAAAATATTTTCGAAAGTTTTTTTGAAAATATTTTTGATAGTTTTTTTGAAAATATTTCTGAAAATTTTCATAAAAAATTTGAGATTTTTTTTGAAAAATTCCTAAAAACTATTACCTGATTCCCATAAAAGGTGTTAGGACACTTGGAAAATAAATCTGTGACTTGGCTGGCCCAAAGATGTATTCGAGCGCCGGACTCCGTCACAAGATAAACTCTTGCAATTAAATGGAAAAATGACCAGAGAGCATAGATTTTTGCAAGGAGAGTTCTGTCAGATTCAATACTCAGAGCTGCGTGAAGCTAAAGAATTTTTTTCACATTTTTAAATGTATCTCTCCAATTTGATATGTAAATGAGCAGTACCTGAAGACAAATAAACAGAAGGTTCATTCCATAAGAAATTAGAATGAGCGGGGATAAAAATCCATCCATGATTTTCAGCATAGTTTGTAAACATCGATGATCCTTTGTTATTTGGCTCCACACGCTTCCATCTAAAATGTAGCACAAATATGCGCTGTCAAAATTTTATAGTAGAGAAAAAAATTCTCATTAAAAAACCGTGGGAAACGGTAGGAAAAATATTTACTACCATAATAATATTTGGGGTTAAGGAGCGTCATCTCAGCCTCAAGATAAAGTGCTTGAAATTTAAAGTACATTGCTCGCGCCAAAATTGCCAAGGTTATGTCAACATAATTCCAGGTGTAGAGCGCCATCTTGTGAGACACGAAAACAAACATTGCAGTTGGAATGTTGTATGGAATTACATTGGCCCAAAGCTTGTGACAACGCAAGTAGTAATCCTCCAGGAGTGTGTCCATGGTGTTGCTGGATGCTATTTTTGTGTTCATTTCTAAATTAAAAAAATTAAATCATTTTATATGGTTTTTGTTTTTATCAGTATGGAGCAAGTCTAACTCACCAGCATTTGTTTGGTGGACACCAATTGTCCAATCATAAAGTAAATTCTCAAGGACGGCTGACGTCATGACTGTGCCCAAAATCAAAATGGCGTCCGGGTACAAACGAACATCTTCCCTTGTAAAATGAATCTTCATTCCGCTCCAATCCCAAAAAATCCTTAGGAGCCCATTACTTTGGAAATAGAAGTAAGTAAAGCTGAAAACAATGTTAAATTAATAGGCAAATTAAATTTATTGGCGTATGTATTTCAGTAATACGTAAATATATGAAAATTATTTAGGTCTATAAAACATAGGAGACGACACCCAAAAGCGGTCGCCGGGGTATAGGAGACCGGTGGCAAAAAAGGCCAGGTGCAAGGCCAGAGAGCAAAGAAGGCCGGTAGCACAGAAGGCCAGGTGCAAAGAAGGCCGGGGGCACAGAAGACCGGGGACACAGAAGGTCAGGTGCAAAGAAGGCCAGGGGCGTAGAAGGCCAGGTGCAAAGAAGGCCAGGGGCACAGAAGGCCAGGTGCAAGGCCAGGGAGCAAAGAAGCCGGGGGCACAAAAGATCGGTGGCAAATTAGGTCAGGTGGAAAGCAGAGCGAGGACCCAGAAGCGCCAAAAAGGCCGGTTATTAGCCGGCCTGATTTGCCCCTGATCTTTTTGCCACCGGCCTCTTATGCCCCGGCGCCACTTTTGGGTGTCTTCCCCCGTCCAAATTTTTATTTAAAACTCAACATGAATATTGCGCTAGTATAATAGAGCACTGTGGTCGCAGATGTAATGGAAGCTTGCGCATCCCTAATGTTTTCCACATAAAAGCCGAGCAAGTTTACGCCCAAGTTTAAGCCCATTCCAAGTAGCCAGAAAATACTCATAAATCCGGTTAGGCTCCTCTTCCTGTAAAATCCCTCTAATTTTTAATCTCCTCTTTTTAAAGTTCTCTCAAAAATCATAGCAAATCTCAGCAATTTCACTCCCCTAAACTTCAATTTAGCCAAATTCCCTTCCCAAATCCCCTCCACCGGCACAAGTCCAAGAATCTTTCCAAGGAGCAATAGTGGTCTTAAGCCATGGTACAAATTTTGAGCCTCCTTTTTCTCAGGTAGTTTCTTATTATTCGAAGCAGGTGTAATAAATATGGAGACTGCGGAATTGGGCGTGTCTGTAAAAACAGTTTGGGTAAAATCCCTTTTCTTTTTGAAGCCCAACTTGTCCATGGAAAACCAGCGAAAACATCGTATCTCTCCAGACATTTTTTCTCGGCTTTTGTTCCAAGCATGGAGGAGACAAATGTCAAATTATGAATCATCCCATGAAATTTCATGCGAAACGGTCACGTTCTTCTAACATGATATTTTTTTAAAACGCACGTGTATTTGGCCCAATTTGGGCAAGTAATATAGTCCAATTTGAAAAAATTGCCCACCTTCTGTAAACAAATTTTGTACACAACCTTTATTCCTATAACAACGTATGTAGAACAGTAAATATAATTAGAAACTTTTTATTTTTTCCATCAACAATTTTCATGGGCATTCCCAAGGATTTCCAACCGCAACGCTAATTTCCATGAATTTTTGTTCATACACATCACAATGGAATCAATTTAGTATATACACCTTGTCGGTAAATACTAAAATATTGATGAGAAAACTTATTAGCCCTTATGTACAATTACTATGGCAAGGAAAACAAATTGATAACATTTATTTTTTGAAGCAAATCAATAAAAATCATATAATTTAAATTAATTTCTAAAACATAATTTTCCTTAATTTATTATACCCGGAGTGCGCAGTGGGAAAAATTAATTTCCATGTCCTTGGAAATAATTTTGTTTTTGGAAGTGATATTTGCATTTAAAAACCAAGTTATTCCTAAAACATTGATAATGAAATTTATTACGCTAAAATCGAAAACATTTAAATTGAGGATCATTCAAGGATTTTGCCAATATTTGCTTAATTTGTGTTAATTATTTGCATTGTAAGGACTTTTTGGTTCACTGACTCATTTTTACCACCTTTGACGTGGCAGTTTCGCAAATTATGGGAATTCGTATTTGTTTACATTATTAATGCTCCGCATATTTTAACACTTGTACTTTTGTACATTGTACACACGCTAAAAAGCTCTACGAAATAAATAGTACATTTTTATCATTTGGGCTGGCCCAAAAATTATATTGATTCAAAACCCACTCATTTTCCCGGGTAAAGTTTCCTCGGGTCCTGCTTAAAGGTCAACTCTTATTTGCACAACAACCTTAATAACGCTTTTATAGGGGAATGACGCCAGCAAAAGTAATACATGGAACAAAATCATGGGTCTAATATATTTACGGGGCCAAACCCATTATTGTTTTCCCCATATTTAATTACTGCAATTATTACAATAATTGCGCAAATCCTATTGGAAGTAATAATTTATTGGCTTCAACTTACTTGGAAAAAGTGCCAAGAGCTTGTAGCTCTAATGAAATAATGACTACTACCGATTTTTCATACATATGATTTAAAAGGTGTGCTATGAAGAAAGTATTGGGGAATAAAAAAAAGGGTTATTAAAATAAACGGTACTTTGAGTAATTATTAGAGCTTTTACACACCCAAGCCCGCAATAGTTATTTAGAACTCCAATGACTTGTACATACGTGGAAATAAAGGAGAGCATTGTAGCTCTGGAAGCCTTGGAGGTAAAACATAGAAAGAAAATAATAAAAATGTTGTACAGGGAGGACATAAAATGGAGCTTGAAATATTTTCGTCTCCTTTCCAAAATCGGACTTTTACCATTGAAAATAAATCCTTGCCCCTCAAAATTTGAGATGAGGTTGGGGTCTGGAAATTACATGTTCAAATTTTTCTGGATACTTTCCGGGCTCCATTTTCTTTTCATATTTGCAAGGTTATTTCAATCATTGTGGGATACGGAGTATTTGGACCTGACTGATTTCCCTCCTCATCTTGTGCTCACCGTGTCTCTTGGGGGTATTCATTTTGGCTTCTCATCATTGGCTTTCAAAAATCCGGATCTGATTTCAGTGGTTTTCCAGGCTGGGATGAAAACATGTCCAGGTAATCATATTTTTACTCATGCGTTGGAAATTTTGTAAATTTTTTCCTAGAAATTATTTTCCACTCTTTTTTTTTCTTTTTGTATGTGAATTTGCATAAGAAATGTGGAATTTTACTAGGGCTGGAAAAAATTTTGAAGGCTCTGAAATTTTAAAGAATTTTGTTTTAAAGAAAATGTGTGAAAGAAACGGGCAAGAATTTGTCTAAATTTTCACAAAAGTTTTGATGATAAAATTTCTATTAACAAAGCTAAAAGTATTTTTGCATTATTTGTATAGAAAAAAGAGTGAATAAGAAAGAGAGGAAATACCATTCACTGCAGGAGTCGGTGATCTGCAAAGCCCCTTTACTTAGCATATGGATAATTTCAATGATATTTGCATTCACGATGAAACCCACACGAGTCTACTACGTCTCATCAATATTCGATGTCAGTTTCAAAAATCCCGGCGACTACATCCTCTGGGCTACAATTGAATTTCTTTTGATGTCTCTGCCAACCGCAGTTGGAACATTTGCACTTTTCTACCAAATGCTCTTCTTCCAATTGGTGTACCAAAGATATCGGAGCTTTACCCGCAAGTGGATCACCCAGTAATAATATTTTAATTTTCATATTTATTTCTGTACACAGGAAATTCTTAAAAAATTCAAAAAAATTAAAGTTTTGCTAAAGGATATAATTTGTTAATTTAAAATTTCAGGGTTAAAATGGACATATTGATGGCGGCAAGACTGCACTTGTCTTTAAATGCACTTCGGGATTTGGAGTTAACCCTCTCATTGTTCAACACATTGTTAGCGAGGATGTTGGTTTCCTTCCAAATTATTTTTGTCTCCTTGCCCTCGGTGTATTTGTGTGCTGCAGTGGTCTTGAGGGATGTCCTACCCTATGATGCCTTTGGGTTCATGCTGCTAGGGATAGAGGGTGCTGGCATCTACGTGATATTGTACGACAAGGGATTTGAGTTGGAAGAGAGGATGAGGCGGCTGGGCAAGGATATATTGGAAGCTTCAAAGCAGGCCTCATTTGCTGGGGACTATGCACAGGTAGCGTTGGAGGCGATCCGGAGCATTGGTGTAGGAGTTGGGGCCTTCGGATATTTAAAGAGGAGATCTGGCGTTGAGTATGTGCACTTGATTGCCAAGAATGTTATGACGCTCACACTTGTAATTTCTTTGATTTAGCTTTAATAGAAACTATTATTTGAGAAGCGTTCGTTGTTTAATTCAGCTCTCATCTTTGAGGAGCTCGTGCATTCAAATTGTATATTGTGCACTACATTTTAGCTCCGGGTCGGAAGCTTTGTAGCTTGTAGTAATACAATAATGCCTGTGAACACCACTCCGAAAGCTTGTAGAATCAATGGACGTGTAATTACGAAACAACTTAGTCCTGATAAACCAATGTTATTTGCGTTAATAAACCTCTCAGTTCTTTCCACCTAAAAATGTCAAAAAAATCCCTTTCATAATTAAATATAAAATATAAACCGTTAGAAATATTTTTGGTAAAAATTTTATTTTAAAGTTTACTTTTGAACTGTACGAGGCGTCCGGACATTTTTGAAAAACATCGGTCAAGGATCGGGCCCAGAAAGGAATTCTTGAGCTAGCTTCGTTTACCAAGTATTCTCGCAAAATTATATGGAGGAATGACCACGTGGTGTAGATTTTACGGAAAACATTTCTATTCGCTGTTTCAATGTAGGCCATATGGAGCTATGTGGTTAAAAAAGCATAAATTTCAATTTAAATCGTTCAAATATAAAAACAAAAATTGTTGTAAAAATTTCCAAAAAAAGTGACCTGATTGCAAACAAAATACGTGTTTGTAGCGTAGGATACAAAAATCAAGGGAGAGAGGAAATCATTGATATTTTTAAGCATTGAGTGTAGAGTGAAGAAATCCTTGGTAATTTGATTCCACAAAGCCACATCTGTAATATTCATAATTATTTTTCTTTCTCATTACATGTTAATACTGTCCTAATTAAAGATGTTAATAAAATAGCATATTTTAATAAAACTGCTTAAAAATTTTTTACCATGGATATTTTGACCGTGAAGTAATTTTGACTCTGCCTCAAGAGTGAGGGCTTTGAATTTAAAATACATTGCCCTTGCGAGGACAATTATTAGTACGTCGCTGTAATTCCAGCTATAAACAATGAGCTTATTGCAAATAAATACAAGGAAGGCTGTGGGCATGTTGAAGGGAATTATATGAGTCCACAGGGTGTGGGAACGGTTGTAGTAAGTTTCCCATAATCCGGTCTCCATTGAATTGTTCACGTTTGACGCCACTGAGAATATGTAGAAGTTTACATTACGCACTTAATACATATAATAATGAAACGTGTGTATTTTTGGGTAACCTTTGAAAGTGCCAATGACAGAAAGCATGGTGAGGTGGTTGACCAGGTTCTCCAAAATGGCTGATGTAAGTACTACCCCACCCACTATATTTGCATCTCTTCGCAACGAAGTATCTGGTCGGGTAAAATAAATATCCAGATTTTCCCATTCTCGAAATATTTCCAACAGTTGTGGGCTTTTGAAGGAAAAATATCCAAATCTACCACACAGAAAATTAAAACTACATTTTGAAAGTGATGGATGAAGCCCGAAAGTGGTAAAAATTTCAAGGAAAAAACTTACAGGAAAATACCAATTGAGCTAAAAAATACTTTAGTAATGGTTGGGCCCAAATCCGAGACACTCGTAATGGAACTCGTGAAAATTCCTAGCATAGATACTCCAGCATACCAGCCCAAAATGAGCGTTAAAAGAGCCGAGGTAACTCTGCAAATGCTAAATCTCCTGAAATATTTTATACATAAAAAAACACATGTTGAAAAATTTTACGACCACAAGTTTTCTTGGAAGACCTAATTGTGCTGGAAATTTCAATATTTTGTCCAACCTGAATTTTAAATTCTCCGGACAACTTTGAAATATCCCTTGAAATGGTAAAAGTCCAATGGATTTTCTAAACATCAAAATCGGTCTGAGACTTGTGAATAAAGAGCATTTAGATCTTTCCAAATTTTCCTCAAATATTTCAATTGAAATTGTATTCATGTCTTTCTTCCTAGCAGTAAAATTAGTATAAGACATGATTTTTATTTGTGGAAAATATCTCATGCCAAACTTTGCTTTTAAAAATTTCCAAATGTCCCAGAATTCCAACTACATCCAACATTACATGAAAATCCCCATAAACGACCACACCAATATTTGCAACAAAGGCTAGGCCCTAAACTAGTTTCTATATGGGAAAGGATTTTCCCACAGAATTTTAAATGCAATAACAACAACCATTATTGTAGTTTTCATGAATGAGGGCGGTGCCCTTTTTCCCCCAATTTGGCTCATAGAAAATATTTTTCCGTAGAAACCCAGAATAATAGAAAATGTAGGTGAAGGTCAAGTTTTGAATGTCAAAACACAAAAAAAAGTTTAGGTGTTATTTTGTCACCCTTGAGAAAATGTTACTAAAAAAGCTCAAATTTCTTTTGTAGTTTCGAAAATAGGTAAAAATGCACAAAAATTAAGGGTACATCCATTCATGCCTTGCATTTCTCATTCAAATAGCAAAAGATAAGAAAAAATGACTTCCATTATAGAAAATATCAAGGGAAAATATAATTTTTCTCCAGTTGGAAATTCCCATAAAATTTTATTTCTTCAAATAATTATTGTTTCAAATGCGTAAATGAACAACATTTTTTCCTACAGAATTCTTATGGAAATTTTACCAAACTTGCAACTGTCATTTTATTTCCACCCCGGAAACTTGGTAGCTTGAAGTAAAACGATGACGACCGTAAAAATAACACCAATTACCTGGAGCATTAGAGGTTTCGTAATAATGAAGCAACCGCAACCCGAAAAAGCGTTAGGATTAGTAGTTATATAATGCTCGATCCGCTTGATCTGGAATATTTAGCAAAACTTAGAATTCCCAAGTATTCACCTTTTTGAAAAGATGATTTTTTAGCTCAAAAATCTTACACCAAGTTCTTTGTAAATTTTCCTCGGACACTTGGCAAAAACCTCCATAATCATTCTTCCTGACCACAAATGAACTCTTGAGCCGGCTTCGTTTACAAAGTACATCCTCACCACCAGAACAAGAAATGAGTACAAGAAATACATCTTTCGAAGAACTGACTCTTCCGGCTGACGGATCAGGCTTAGTTGAACCTGTAAAAAATTATTTTGGGATTTTAGTACGTTAAATGCATGGAAAATAATTTCCAATGATTTTATCATCGTAAAATAAAATCATACCAACCTGCATACAAAGATCGACAGAAGTTACTCCATATGAGCAGAAGATTAAAGGTGATAGAAATTCATTCAAGCTTTTCAACATGGCGCACAATTTCTGATAATCTTCTACGCATCTGCACCACAACTCAGGGTCTACAAGTGAGTCCGAAAATTGTGTAGTGTGTCAGGACAACTTTCAAAATTGTCAAAATTTGCACATTTTCAAAATTTTCAAAATTTGTACATTTTTCCAAAATTTTCAAAATTTGCACATTTTTCCAAAATTTTCAAAATTTGCACATTTTTCCAAAATTTTCAAAATTTGCACATTTTTCAAAAATTTTCAAAATTTGCACATTTTTCCAAAATTTTCAAAATTTGCACATTTTCCAAATTTTCAAAATTTTCCAAATTTGCACATTTTCCTAAAAGTTTCGAATTGTTTAAAATTTTTGAAAAAAACCTATAAAACCCAATGCAAAAATTTATGGATATTGAATAAAACTATCATTTTTTTAAATTTGGATTTTGCAAAAAATAATTTAAAAAAAAGTAAACGAACTATTTAAGTTTGTTGAATCCATGAATAAATTTCCCGCTATTTTCGTCAAGGCTGCGAATTTAAAGTAAATCACTCTTCCAAATACAATGATCGTAATATCCGTGTAGATGTAACTGATAACGCACATTTTGGTGGTGAAATCTAAGAAAGCACCGGATGCGACGTTAAATGGAATCACACTCGATAATAAAGGATTTGACTGGTAGTAAAAGCGTTCCCATTTGTTGGAATACCCAGAAAGTAACGTAGAGTTTTCTTCTGCGAACAAGTTTTTAAGAAAAGAATATACAAAAAAAAAATTTCCTCAAACCACTCAAGAAACCCAAACATTTTTTATGGTGCTAAACATTTCTGAAAAAAATATCATAAACTATAGCTGACCTCCATGGACAGGGTACGTTAGTTGGAAATAATGATCATTGTATCCAATATTTTCCAAGAGCACAGCAGTCAGTAAAATTCCAAGGACAAGCGTCCCATGAAATTTTAATTTCTCGTCTGTCACCTTGAAATGCAAGTCCAAGCTGTCCCAAGTGCGAAAAATTTCCAGAATTTTTTCCTTCTTCACCCGGAAATGGGTGAATCTAATTTAAAATGAAAAACTTGTAGAAAATAGTAATAAAAAATATTTAAACAATTTATTTTCTAAACTTACATGAAAATGGGTGTCGCACTGTACGCAATCATGAAGATCACCTTGGCCAAGTCATTCACGCTGGTTAAATTTCTTCGAAAGCTCCCAACCACATTGACCAGGGTGAAGGAGAGCATGATAATTAGCACAAAAGTGTGCAAAATATCCGGCCTTGGAAATTTTCTGAGTAATATAAAAAAATTACATTTTACAACGATTTTTAGTTGACAATATGCGAGTAAGTTATGAAGTAGAGCTGCGATCAAGTTCAAGTAAAACTCGTGTTTTTTACAAGTCGCCTTCAAGTTCGGGTCAAGTTCAAGTAACTCCAAAATTATACTTGAGCCTTTCGGGTCATGTTCAAGTCCTATCTACACCTGACCATGATTTTATCACTCAAGTCAAGTTCGTGTTCAAGTTGGGAAATATTTCGATTTCAGGGTCAAGTTCAAGTCAATAAAAGTGACGAGTGTAGCCAAACTAAAATTGTTTTTTTTGTAAAAATTACGCCTTCGAGACTGAAATAGAAATTCTGTACAAGTTCAAGTCATGCTCAAGTCAGATCTTTTTACTTGAACCCGAAACTTGGCATTCAAGTTCAGATCCAGTGGAAAATACTATAAACCCGAACTTGAACTTGAAAGAAAATTACTTGTACACCAAAATGTCAAGTTCAGGTCGAAGGAAATATTTACTTGAGATTTCATGGCCAAGTCAAGATCATGGTCATGCGTTTGAAAATTACTTGACCCGAACGCAGCTCTGTTATAAAGGTTCCCATACTTTTTATCACCCTTTTTTGAATTCGCTTCTAATACAAATTCTGCTTGAGCAGGGTACAGGCCAAAAAACCGTCCCACGCGTAGGTACCATCTAAGATTTTGAAAAAGTAGAGTTTCTTTGCTCGTTTCCATTTGAATGGTGGTGAATTTGAGTGGGGAGCTGAGTGTGAAAATTTTCGACTTGTCCTTTGCCATAATATCACGTCCCAGTTTTGTGTGGCTGTAACGACTAAAATGCTACTAAAGTACGTCCATATTGCTTCTATTCTTGGCCAACACGGTTTAATTTGCAAAGTTACACAAGAAAAGTGTGGAAGACTTGAAGGTTCATCGAGTGTTTACTTTATGAATAAATTCTTTGTTTGTGAAAATTGTCATTTTCTTAATGCTTTTTTCAAGTGCAGGTGTACAATTGGATTTTACATTTTTATTAGTACAAGCATTACATTTACAATTACTATTACTGTACTTATTGAATGGTCAAAATAAACACAAGAATTACCGGAAAATTTTTCATTTAATTTTACACATATTATTCATACATGTACATGGAAACTAGTATGAATGTCAAGGCTATGGGTGGGATTAGAATTGAGAAAAATATTTTCCAATCGTCTTCAAACGTGTATACACTTACACGTGTGGCTGGGTTTATCAAATCGGGATTTTTACACGGAATCCAGCTACAAATAGTAAAAGTAAGGAAAATTCAAGTAAAGCTGGGTCGGGTCAAGTAATTTTCAAACTTGACCATGAACTTGACTTTCAAGCCTCAATTATTAAATATTTGCTTTAACCTAAACTTGACATTTTGGTACAATTACTTCTTCTATTTCAAGTTCAAGTTCTGGTTTTCAAGCATTTTATTGTGGGTCTGAACTTGAATGTCAAGTTTCGGGTTCAAGTTTGGCTGGGTTTATCAAATCGGGGGATTTTTACACGGAATCCAGCTCCAAATAGTAAAAGTAAGGAAAATTCAAGTTCATTTCAAAAAGAGCTAAAAAAATTTCCCTATGGTGCGAGTGTAGAAGAAAATTTACTGATTGCTTCTCTCATGAAAAATCCCCATTAAGTTTCATTAATTGTTGACAGAAAAATATTTTAATAGCGTCATAAATAATTAAATGCAGTACATACTTATAGCCCACATTAAGCAAAATTAATATAATGAGGTAAATAAAGTAACAGTCATACTTATAATTTACAATAAGAAGGATATAGAGCTGCGGTCGGGTCAAGAAGGTCATTTTCCAACCTGACCATGACACCTCAGAGAAAATATTTCCTTCCACCTGATCTTGAAATTTCCGTTCGTATACGTCTATTTCAAGTTCAAAATCCAGTTTTCAAGTATTAAATTACAATGGATCTGAAAAATTAAAGCAAAGCTGAGTTCGGGTCAGTTAATTTTCAAACTTGACCATGAACTTGACCTTGAAATCTCAAGTAAATATTTCCTTCAATCTGACCTTGACATTTTGGTACAATTATTATTATTACTTCTATTGGAAGTTCAAGTTCTGATTTTCAAGTATTTTATACTTACTATGTATCGGCCTGAATTGAATGTCAAGTTTCGGGTTCAAGTAAAAATATCCAACTTGAACGAAACTTGAACTTTTACAAAATTCACTTTTCATTCTTAAAGGCGTGATTTTTACAAAAAAAAACTCAATTCTAATTTGATGACACTATCGTCACTTGTATTGACTTGATCATGACCCTGAAATTTTCATCGGGTAAAATATTTCCCGACTGGAACACGAACTTGACTTGAGTGACAAAGTCATGTTGAGGTATAGATCAAACTTGAGCATGACTCGAAAAGCTCAAATAGTACGATTTTGGAGTCACTTGGACTTGACCTTGAATTTGAACGCGACTTGAAACAAGCGTGTCTTACTTGAACTTGAGCGCAGCTCTACACTTACAATTAGAAGGAGACTCCATTTGAAATATGTCAACACTTTAATGAGGCTTCAATTATTTTTAATAGCCCCTTCCCTGTATACCGTCCCACTTGAAGAAATTATAAGGCTATGGCTGACAATGTAGGGGATATAAAATAATTTTGCAAACGCTCATTAAAATAATTCGACAAAATTATTTTGAGTGCAATTTCCCATCCCAGTGTTATACTTACGACGTATAGTTATTCAATTACCAGAAGTTTCTAAGTATGTAAATAGGATTGGATTCAAATTCATAATTATTTTATTATTGCCGCTGCGGTAAAATGACTTCTAATGCTGTGGAAATTCTTTAAGGCCACTTACATGAACAATAATATTTCTTAAAAAATACTCGTCTGGAAGGAATAATCAATAGACTACAGACATATATTTATTCAACCAATTGTGCGTAAATATTCATACAGAATGTGTTTTTTAGCACTAAAATTTTTTGCCATCTTGTAATATTTTCTAGGAATTTCCATGGACGGTGAAGGTTTGTTAGCAAAATTTAAAGTATATGTGCGGACCAAAAAATGCAAAGGAGATTAGTTGCTTGGCCCATCTAAATTCGGAATCCCACTTGATTTTGATAAAAAAGGTGTAGCTTGAAGTAAAACAACTTCAAAGGTAAAAACAATCCCGATGACACGAAGAATCAGGGGCTTCGTAATGTTGAAACATCCCAGCCCATTTAGACTAATTACGTTGGAGCTTACAAATCTCTCCGTTCTTTCCACCTGTAATTACAGGTGGATAATGCCAATTTGGAGTGAATTTCTATAATAATTATTTGAAATTCAGGATAGTTAAAAATGTATCACCTCTCTAATGTAGGACTCATTTGGACATTTCCGGAATATTTCCGTGGCTCGATGAGCCCACAGATGTATCCTAGCTCCGGCCTCATTAATCAAGTAGACACGTCCAATTAAATGGAGGAAGGACCAGACGGCGTAGATTGTTCCAATTGGGCTTGTATCCTCCGTCGGGGTCAGTCCCAAATGTATCTTTGTTGAAATAACACAATAAATTTAGACGAAATACTTGGAAGTTCAAGCTCAAGTTCAGTTTCTAGTTCAAGTGTTTGAAGTTCAAGTTCAAGCTCAGTTTCAAGTTCAGGTTCAGTTTCAAGCTCAGTTTCAAGCTCAGTTGCAAGTTCAGTTTGAAGTTTAGTTTGAAGTTCAGTTTGTAGTTCAGTTTGAAGTTCAGTTTGAAGTTCAGTTTCAAAATCAGTTTGAAGTTCAGTTTCAAAATCAGTTTGAAGTTCAGTTTCAAAATCAGTTTCAAGTTCAGTTTCAAGCTCAAGTACAGATTCAAGTTCAAGTTCGGCTTCAAGTTCAAGTTCGGCTTCAAGTTCAAGTTCGGCTTCAAGTTCAAGTTAAGTTTTAAGTCCAGTTTCAAGTTCAAGTTCAGGCTCAAAAAGTTTCAAAAAATTACTTGAATGCAGATGAAGTAGATATTTTTTCCATAAGAGAGTAGAATCAACGGAGAGAGGAAGTGATTGATGATTTTAACCATCCCGCACAAAGTTTGATGATCTTTTGAAAATTGTCTCCATAATGTTAAATCTGCAGGGATTTACTCAAATTTTTAAAAGATTTTTAGAAAATAAAAAATTGCAATCACAAAGTTTCCTAGTAATAAAAATTTACCTGGCTTTGTCGAGGAAAATAGCAGCGCTTCTCCATCCAAAGCCAGGTTTTTGAATTTGAAATAAATTCCGCGCGCTAAAATCACGATGGTTAAGTCCATGTAATTCCATGCATACAGCCCAAATTTATTGCTCAAGAATACGAATATGGCTACGGACATATTAAATGGGATGACATTTGCCCATAGAATGTGGGAACGCATGTAGTAGATTTCCCAAGCGCTTGTGTTCTTTGCATCGGAAGCTTCAAAATAGAATATTGAATTTTAATAAATTATTTTAAAAACGACTATCAAAATATTCATGAGCTTCATTTGGGTGAAAAGATCAACCTGGGGCAAATACGGCCAGTAGTGGGACAAAATTTGACAAATGGGGCGAAATCAGCCCATGATTGGCTCGAATTTTTGCCCCGTGGCAATTTTTGGCCCACTGGCAATTTTTGCCCCAGGTTACTCTTTGTAATCATCCCTGACCCTGACTTTTCGGGCTGAGTAATGGGAAAAGATTCAAATGCCCCACAAGATTTTCGAGTATGGCTGAAGCCATGACAATTCCTGTGACCAGATTCACATCCCTCGGGAGAAACACATCAGGCTTGGTGAAGTAAATTTTCATGTTGCTCCAAGCCCCAAATATTTCCAGTAATGCTCTGCCATTTTGGTAGAAGTAAATTCCTCTAAAAATATAAATTTTAATTCAAGTTAAATAAGCCATTAATTTCTGCAGAGCTGTCGTATATTTGCAATAATAAAATTAATATTGCAAAAAATTATATTTATTCCATCACAAGTAAACATTTGTGGCGTAGAAAATAAAGGCGGAGATTTTCCTCGCAAAATCGTTCACGTCAGAGAATGAGCCCAGAAATATCCCAGTGCATGTTATGCACGCATTTATTAGCATTGCTCCTGCAAAAAGGAGTGTCACCATAGCCGATACGTTGTATTTTCTAAAACAAATTCAAGGCACAGAAATTAGCATTTTTATCAAAAACTTTTTTCAAAATACATATTTCTTTTAAAATATTTTTTTTTCAAAATACATGTTTCTTTTCAAATATTTTTTTTTCAAAATACATGTTTCTTTTCAAATATTTTTTTTTCAAAATACATGTTTCTTTTAAAATATTTTTTTTTCAAAATACATGTTTCTTTTAAAATATTTTTTTTTCAAAATACATGTTTCTTTTAAAATATTTTTTTTTCAAAATACTTTTCTTTTTAAATATTTTTTTTTCAAAATACATATTTCCTTTAAAATATTTTTTTTTCAAAATACTTATTTTTCAAAAAACATTTTTTTTCAAATTAAATATTTTCCAAAAATTGTTTTTTTCAAAATTTTTCAAAATAAATATTTTCCAAAAAATGTTTTTTTCAAAATTTTTCAAAATAAATATTTTCCAAAAAATGTTTTTTTCTAAATTTTTCAAAATAAATATTTTCCAAAAAATGTTTTTTTCTAAATTTTTCAAAATAAATATTTTCCAAAAAATGTTTTTTTCAAAATTTTTCGAAATAATTATTTTCCAAAAAATAATTTTTTCAATTTTTTTTTTTTTTCAAAAAAATTTTTTTTTTCAAAAAATGTTTTTTTATTTTTATTAAAGTCTGATTTGAAAAATATATCAAGGCTTGGATTGGGTACGATCATTCTCCTAAATCCTCGTCCATTTAAGCATTTTTCTATCCAAAATTAAAACAAACGTTCCAGACAAATCTTACCTAAACTGAAGATTCCGAAAATCCCTTTGTCCAAGACCTTCAATTGGAATTAACCCAATGAATTTACCAAGTAACAAAAAATGTCTCCATCCCTTGTATAACTCTTCTCCTTGACCCTCAGCAGATTCAATTTGGCTGGGCTTAAAAAATTTACCATTGAAATGTGCACTTTTCGTAATAAAAAAACATGGATGTTCTTTCTTTTGCTCCATCATTATTATGGCCGGATCCTTGAAAATACTTGTCAGATCAAGTTCCACCATCTGACTCCCAACTTCCCATTTCCCATCTTTTTCCTTACTCATTTTCAGCTGTTATTTAACCAAAGTTGCACCTGCTCAAGGCATGCTGAAAAAATGATATTTTCCCAGCTTATGAGTTGTTATTTCATCAAATTCACCCTGAATTTCCCCGAGCATTGGAACTTTCATTGTAAATTGGATTATGTATGACATTGCCTACAAAGTGCAAAATAATATTACGCCACACGGTTTTGGAGAGCTTTTATAATAAATGAAGCAAATATTTGCCCAGCCATAATCGTGCACGAGGGAAAATAGTATGGAATTTTCTCATTTTATTCTATCATTCCTCGGACAACAAACCCCGAACATAATTTTAATGATAATGTTATTCAGAGCGCCGACGTTGCTCAGATTCACCCACAAATTAAAAAAAAAATTAATGTACTATTTAATAGTTTACCATAGTGAGGTTGTTTCAATAAGGTACGTAGTTACCAGTTAATTTTCCTGTGCAGACGCCTTTTTTCCTCTCAAAAATATATGGTTGGAAGTGAGTTTGAAAATAGCATTAGCCTCATCGTGGACAGCTAGGGCCTCAAACTCCTTGAGGTTACTCTCCTTATAGGCCTCTCGCAAGTGTTCTGGGATGCGTTTGAAGAAAGGGGAAACTGCAAGGTACATGTCTATATGGAAATAAAAAAATATAACAAAATTGCACTATTGTATGGCATACAGGCTCGGATTAAATAATTATCATCCAATTTGAACATTACTAATAATTTAAATGTTGGAGTGTATAAAGGGAATTAAAGCACTTCGGAGATGCGTTCGGGTCAAGTTATTTTCAAACTTGATCTTGAACTTGACTTGACCATGAAACCTCAAGTAAATATTTCCTTCAACCTGAACTTGACATTTTGGTACAAGTACACTTTTCTTTCAAGTTC
>JAQFXU010002941.1:0-18253 GCA_034693705.1 Spatulosminthurus flaviceps
AGTAGTATTAATTTAAAATTAATTATTAGGATTGTTTTAAACAATTAATTTTTGAATTTTAAAATGTGTATAACTTTCAAACTAATCAATATAATTGTTTAGATGCGACTTCAAAATTTCAATAGATTTTGATGAGTTCAATTTTTTATACAATTAAAATTTTTTTTGCTGAAAAATGTTTTTCTGCAGAAAAAATTTTTCTTGGTTCGAACGTTTTTTCTGCAATAAAAACTTTGTTGGTTTAAACCTTTTTTTCAAAATTTTTCAAGTTTGAAAATTTATTTTTGCCTAAAAAACAAATAAAAATAATAATAATACATAATAATTTATTATAATAATAAGTCGTTTTTTACAATACAAAATTCTTTCCTTGAAATTTATTTTTTTAAATTTTTTAAAATTTAATTTTTTTATCAAAAATTTATTTTGTTAAAAAAACTTTTGTTTTTGGTTGAAATTTTTTTGAAATATTTACATGAAATTTGAAAATGACATCACCATTATAAACTAAAGAGGTGGGGGTTGACGCCGACCTACGCGGCAGCATCAAATTATCGCGGAGCGATGATTTTTTCAAGACAAAACAAATTGCAACTTTCTATAAAAAATATCCAATAGAATCACTTATTTGCTTTTTGCTGTATACGGCCACCGTCATCCAAAAAAAACAAAGATACATTATTGCGGAAATAGCGATGGTATCATAAAATATCTGGTTTACAAAATATAGTAATTACTGCGATTAAAGCGATCCATCTGGCGGCTGAGTTCTAGATAACCGACAAAACTCAAAAATACTCCGCACACCTATACACCTACACCAAGAAATTTGATCCAGCAGGTTGGTCATGTGACTCGACTCCTGTGAAGGGTAAAGAGAAAGACTTCAGGTTGCACTCTAGCCAAACCTGTAAGAGTAGAAAATTATTGCAGAACCAAAGGAAGATGAAAGAAATCATCTTGGGCTAAGAAACAGCCGAAAAAAAGTAAATCGTAAATCCTCTAGTCTAGAGCATCTTACAATAGATTAGAATAGAATGAATAGCTCCTACACTATTGTAAGGCTCAAATCGAAACTTCCAGGCATTGCCCAATCCCACAGCTGTAGACAGAAGAACCATTATGTATTCAATCTCATTGTTCGATTGAGTTAGTTCTAGTTAAGGGTCCCCACGTTGAGACTCATACTATTTGACATGATTTTCGGTGTTCATGTCTTTAAAATCTTATTTGTCCTTGCCTTGGTTATCATAAATATATCATTGAAGATACTTTATTTATGATATTTTTGTTAAAGCTGCTCACATTGTGTAAATTAAATGTATTAGTGGGAAAAAAGACAAAGTATTTACATTACGGATCAATAATTCTTAGGACTTCTTCCTTAAAATATATATTAGCTACTATGGTTTTTTATGTTTCCTGGTATCCTGGTCATGTCCTGGTTTACGGACAAAGAACAAATGTTTTTGGACAAATAAATTTGATATTAAAATTTTGTAGAAAATTTTATAGACAAATATTAGATAAATTTTATTGACGAAATGTTGTTAGGACAAATAGATCTAAGGTTAAAAATTGAACAATCATATGAATGAAAATATGTTGGATAAAAAATTATGTGCATCATTTTTTAATGAGTGTGTTAGTTCAAACTATTATGGAAGAAAATGTTTCTAAACAAATTTTGCGTCGCCGAACAAAGTACAACACCTTTTACATTATTTAGTCTAACATTAAATGAAACTAATTTAACTCGTATCTCATCGCACGACCTGTAGGAAAAGATTAATGTAGAAAGGTATAACATGAAAATTAGAAATAATATTAGTATCTACACAAGGCATCGGAATGCTTGAATACACAAGAAGTGTAATATTCCGTTCACATAACTGTGCAGCCATTCCTGAAGCAATATATTAACTTTTTTCAAAATTGTTTCGACCCCTTAATTAATCTGCAGAATCATTTTTAATAATCTGAATTTTCGAAGATATGCATACAGTAGCTCACGCTTTTTGGGCCTCAATGCTGAGTATTGCTGATTGTGAGTGGTTTAGATGAGTTAATATTTCAATTATAATTGTTACACGTAGAGGCAAGAAAAGTAGTTATTTCAGATGCTAAAGAATTTAAACGATTCCTCATCACGTTTACCGTATCGATTCATTTTCAAATTAATTCCATCCGTGTAACCGCATTCCCCCCGTGCAGGATGCTTTAGTTTTGCAAAAAATTTAGTACATATCTCCCCTCTCCCCACATAATAATTACGATGATGATAAGCCTCATATTATTTTACAGATATATCCATTTCGTTGCACCAAATCACCAGTACAAATAATACTTACATTAATTCTATAGAATTGGTGTAGAGGATGGTGTAATAATTAACATTTTTCTCACTGCGTTCAGGACATGTGCAAAAATATCGCTATATGGTAAATAAAGCAAAGTTCTAAACGCAAACTGCAAAACCTCTCATCTCATCTCCCAGCACCACTATCACTGGCCATCACATATACACTCAAGAGACTCAGGTAGCAGTAAATTAACTCCCTAGCGAAAAAGAGTGGGCGCTATGGACTCTATGGAGTTATACAGAGGATGTCCAACCAAATAGTTAGTGTACATATAAAGACACAACCATCCAGGAAAAGTAATATTTTTATACAAAAATTGTTCAGTATAAATATCTGTAGCAGCACCAACGAAGATTTAACTTATTACTACTACACTCGACCTATACTACACTCGAGGAACACCCAACCTGCATCAGTAGTTTGTCTGCGTCTGTACGGTTAATTAACGTTAGCCACAAGCGGAAACAAATGTGAGGTGAGACTTTACTTATTATACTCTTCCATAGCTGCTAACTAAACCAAGCTAAACATTACTAATGTATACACCACATAATTACAAGTCAGCAGATTAATAGAGATATGTGTGTGAGCCGCGTGCAAAATGTAATTATTATTATTGTTAATGGACCTCCGACCTACAAAATGCTTGATCCATTTCAACTTTCTTGTCACACAAAAAAAGTCCTGTTTTTTTTACAATTTGTGTATAATTTTATTTCGCTAATTTACTTCCCAATTAAATGTAACTTGAGCCTTATGTATTTGATTCTCACAAATAAACCTCTCTTTTTCTACCTTTTTTTGTATACAGATAGAGAGCGGGTGTAAATATTATTATCATACTCTGTGTTCTGTATTTTTGCTCTTATTAGTGTTAGCTAGATTATTAACGTTAAAAGCGATGAGTAATAACAACTTCCCCTCCAATAAACGTTTGATCTGAGGAAAATAGGGAAAATATTAACATTTTACTAGGACAAGGTACCAGGTTGACGTAATCATTAAACTAATTTGTATTGTACTTTGTGTGTGGACACATGATACGTGAGATGAGCGTTACATGATATGAGTAGGATTCTTTGCGTAAGTTTACATATACTTAAAGGCTTTCGCAATAAATATGTATATTTATATAAGTATTATTTTAAGCTAAAACTGAGTGCCAACATATTGTATGCACACACGCATTGCTTTACACTGACTCAAATTCATTTGACACCTATCATCACTCATCAGCCAATTACTTGATTTTCAATGCCTTTTCCCGTTTTTCTAACCTTGACGTTAATATTTCTTCTAAATAACCATATGATGATGTTGAACTCATTTTGAGTATAAACACAGCTTTTAATAGTTTGACTCCTGCGATGAACTGAGTAACTGAGCATGTTGTGAGTCTTTAAGGAGAAGAATATTTTTGCGAATTCGACAGTGGACGGAGACGCAATGTCAGAGTCAACTGACTTACCATTAGAGCAAAAGGAATCTGGTGGT
This sequence comes from Spatulosminthurus flaviceps, assembly GCA_034693705.1. Lineage (NCBI taxonomy): Eukaryota > Metazoa > Arthropoda > Collembola > Symphypleona > Sminthuridae > Spatulosminthurus > Spatulosminthurus flaviceps. The sequence continues at coordinate 3,858 of JAQFXU010002941.1, forward strand.
CGGAAACAGCTACAAAGTTTATCTTCAGTGCCTTCCAGCAGTTACTCGGGCAGATCTTGGCTTGGGACAGTTTTTAATAGAATCGGAACATATAAAAATAAGGATTTGTACCGTCCTAATGTAATTCATCTTCTTGGAGGCTCCTTTGTTCTGGACTTCCACTCGAACACTCAAGATTTGAAGAACGTTCTAAACGAGCCTACTACTGTGGTCGGGTGGGAAAAGGAAAATTATGTAATTTATTTTCATTCATACTCGATTGCATTATTATGTATCATTAGTAACTGGAATACATAGTTGAAGTCTTTTGCAATAAAAGTTGATAAGTAAGAATTCACTAAAATTAGTATTTATTTTCAGGAAGACGCTTCCATTTCAAGGGGAAATCCCACAGATTATAGCGATGATTGCGATGCTCGTGTTCCAAATAAAAATCCAGAAGAACAGAAATTTTTGAAAAACATGGGTGACCAGGAAGGAATGCCTTATATGGTCATTGGAGCAACCTTATTCTCTATTGTGTCTTACATTGGTCACGTAATCAGTGATGTTACAACTGCGTGGATCCTATTCCAAAGAGACCAATACTTATGGGCTGCACTTTCTCTAGCCTTTACTTTTCTACCAATTATTGTGATTAATGCAGCTAGTTTTATTTGGTAATGTAATGTTCCTCTCTATTTCACTTTGCTCATGTTCTAATTTCACATTCATGTTCAGTCTCAATTGGTCGTTTCCAACATTACACATGCGAAGAAACGGCTTCTTGCTTATGGGTATTTTCTGTTCCGATTTTTGAATTTGTGATTCCTATCATCTCTGTAAGAAAAAACTCATGATGAATACAAGAAGAGAATGAAGAATCTATCATAATTTTTCGATTTTTAGTTACTCTTGAATTTACATACATGTAAATATATAGGTACTATCAAAATAATTTCTACCGAGATTCTCTTTCCGTTGCTGGTTGGCGCTGGAGAGTTTTCGCACATATAATGATGATGGGAATGGTATGCAGGTAATTCATAAAAATCTTTAAAGGAGGAAAGGGATGAGAAAATAGTCTTTTGTATCTGTGGAAAACCATGATCCATGAATAAGGAAAATAGCAGTGATGGCAGTGAGTGATATTGAAACTGAACTTTTCAGAAACGTAGACATCCTTCTCCATGGATTCCGAACGAACGAAGAGCTGAAGAAGCCCCCGTCTTTTTTACGAGGCCATTACTTTCTATTATATGTAATAAAACGTTGCTTCTCATTTAACCCTTTCTTATTACAGTTTGAGAATGGAAGCGTGAAAAAGAACAATATGTATGTGTAGCGTGAACAACGACGAGTAACAGCTTTTCTGACCTTGATCCAATGTTTCCTACAAGATGCGCCACAGTTCAGTCTGCAGGTGTACATTTGGACGGTTCAAAACAGGACTTCAACGAGACTGCTTTTTAAAAATTTTCGTACGTTCACCAAACCATGAATTATGATGGCATTACTTTTTTCGCTCTTCTGTACTTTTATTTAACTACATAGTCTGCAGTAGCCGATGCAGAGTACGGATAAGGTTTTATTTGACAAGAACATTGTTTTTTAACCATAAAAATTTAAAACAGATTTAATGCAGTATGCGTCCATAGCAGTCTCTCTAGTCTCGTTGTGCTACTCCGTCGTCAGTTACCATCAGACGTTAAGATATACCAGAAGACATGTGCTTCCGATGAGTTTCTTAGCTTGTATAGCTCAAGTAAGGAGTGCATACACATGTCACAACATGTGCCTTGAAATTATATTGGCTTACTTATTTTGTCATATCATATCTTGTAGGATTTGATAAGTTTAGATGATATTCATTCGACTTGATTTTTATTTCAGTTTACATGGAGACTGGGAACAACAGGGTCAAGATTGCTAGTCATTATGTTTGCTGTGACTGCTTACCCCACCTCGACATTAGTTGTCATTGGTTTTCATTGGGGCCTTATGACACTTTGGTTATTGATTCAACAGGTAGGAACTGTTATAAATCACGTCTCATAGACTGACTTAAAAGTGGTACTGTTATGCTACACATTTTATTTCCGAGTTTGTATCCATGTAAACACAAGTTCATTCGTAAAAATACTAATATAAATAATAAATGTATTGCAGCTTGCAACATAAAACTAATGAAATGAATATTATATTTATGTATGACATTCTATATAGAACACCAATGTCCTCGTAACAAAATTTACTAGTCAATGGGCCGAAATTCTGTACAACATCCTGATGGGCGTCGTCCATATTTTTTGTTTCTTAAATGTGTTTGTAAATCAAACTCGTTACCGACTGATTCTCTTCTACGTAGTCCAATTCATGGAGGACTTTGCCTTTCTCTGCCTTTGGTACGTCCAGCTCCTCACAGAACCTGTTCACTACCAGCCGTGGATCTACCACCTCGGAGCTGCTATTTATATCAATGCCTTCATAGTCGGCATAGCAGCCATGGTAGCTTTCTACTTAATCCTACATCCAAATATGACTGAACTACAAAGTCAAATATTACCGGATGACAAAAGAACGATCCCATTTTTCAAACTCCTTGCCACTAAATTAACCTTAACAAGAAAACAAGAGTCGGTCTGCGTAGAGAGAAATCCTCGTAATTCAGAATGTTGCTCAGAAAATGAACCTTCTTCAGACGATGTCGACATAGATGCGTTTATGTCAATAAAATAAATTAATCCCGTTCCAATAGTCGCTCTCTTTTCTTACTATCTCATTAAGAACATTAATTCTGAAACCCATGATCAACGAACATGAGCAAATTAACTTTAGTTTATCTTTCTGCCAATTAGACAATGCAAACATCCTTATGGATCTGTGCTTGTTTACTCCACAACAAGCATTAAATATATAATAATTATACTTTTATCATCTCCGTCCTCACAAAATGAGTACAGTGATTAAATTACGCAGCTATTACTCTAAATAGATTATAATATCTCCTGGCACAAGTAACCATCATTCAGGTTTCAATTAATGAATGAAAAACAAAGGCAGACGGTACATTCTGAAAATCATGCAAAACTGTGGAACGCACCAGAAAAAGTGTCACAGGTTTCACGCACAAAAAACTAAGTCATGTCAATTTACTTGTTTGTATGTCGTCAAGTAGGTATGGGTGTACCAGTCAGTCTTACCATTGACCAGTGCTTACATAGAAAAGCAGAGCTCTATAAAATGTTTGTGCAAGTATTTCTTTCAATAGACATAAATTATCTATATGTAACGTAAATACACCTAAATATTTTAATTACATTACTACAAGACTATATTGTTGCCCCGAATGAATTATCCAATAAAAAAACTGTAGTCAGCTCCATAGGTCGATATACAATTAAATTATACCATTTAAAGATTACGAGTTTCGTTAATAAAGAAGAATGACTGTTCCGGGCAATACAAGAAACCCATTTCTTGAGCTTTAAATACAAAAAAAATTCATAATAGCAAAATACTTTGGGCTCGACTGTGCGCTTTGGATGATCAGAAACGGGACTACTAACCTTTAATATTTATCAAGAACAGAAAGATATGTAAAGAACAAGCCGTTTAATAATTTAGTAATTAGTGTATTTACGTGTAGCAAAACTCTGCCAAGCATAAAGTAAACTACAATCAATAATAAGGTCCTGCCATAAACATTATTACCTGACTCATCATGGAAGAAAGCATTATGTTGTTAATGTTGTTATCAGAATCTACTAAAATATATGGATTGATGCATTTCCTGACACTTAAGTAAGTTTTTTGTAAATGAAAGCTTGCATGAAATTCATACATTTTGGCTATCGTCTTCAGTACTGATTATGACTCTTAGTATATTGTTGCAACATTCACCTGAAGGTTCCGCAAAGTTGCGCCTTCACTTCGCACATGTGTATATGTGCACCTACACTTTATATGGAGAGTCTGCAAATAATGAATGTTCTGATACAATGATAATGTGTCTAACCGTATGATTACTATTATGATTGTAAAATGTACGGCCCTTGATCCATCCCGAATATTTTATTTTAAATAAAAAGCATTATGTTGTTTTAAGTACATATTTAGGTGTGCGAATGATTATGATTACTGAAGTTCTATTTCATATTTTCGATGTTTATCATAGTAGAAAGAGAGATGCGGAATATGTCAATGCGTCTCATCACATTGTTTCGCTACAGATTCCAAGTTTATTCTTTTATTTCCTCGTTAGGAAGAGATGAGAGAGAGAGAAAAAAAAGATGGTGTTTACGAGTGTATGTCTGTAGCAATTAAATGATTTTTAGGTGAGACGCTCTGCTCTGTGATTTTCAAATGCATTTTTGAGCTAAGGCCAAATATCAGAATAATCAGAGCAATGATGACCATCATCTTGTAAAAAGACTATATTGTTAAACCTGATGACCGTCCATTATATGCATGCACAATACAAGCGCCTTCTCAGTTCGGCACCTTCTGACCTTTATTTTTCTGATAAGATGATCCTAATAAAAGCCCCTCATTTGTGAACCTCCTCTTTTAAGGGAAATATTTTGGAAAAATGTGGCGAGCTTCAAGTAAAAAGCTGAGGTCTTGAAATTCTTCGTGCCATTCATGATCTGGTCGTGGAAGAAGATCATTTTGTGGTGACTTCAAAAGGAATGGGAGCTATCTGAAAGCTTGAGTGTTATTAATTGGAAATTGGAGGAAGCAGTTGCTGATATTTTACAGGGCTATTTTGTCGGATAATAAAAAAAGACTTGTTGGATTAGGAAATAATCAGCAATGGCTACTTGCAGATTTCTCTTGATAGCGGTAGTGTGTTTTTCCGTGGTCAGTTTAAGTGTTGGAACCCATTACCATCAGAATCACCATGGAAGCCAGGTTGTCACGACGGAGGATCATCGAGTAGATGAGAAGGACTATGCTGTGGATAGTTGGTCACCGTACTGGCTCATCTGCGCTCCAATCATCTTCATTCCTCTGATTTTGCTCCTGTGCACTCCTCTCTTCCACCGACCTCACGATGCCCATCATCATTACGGAGGACATGAACATCACTCCTCCCCAGGACATGGCTATGGATGGGGTACGTACAATTTGGGATGGAAGAGAAGCGCCGATCTTGACAAAGAAGAGGTCACTGGGCGTGTACTCAAGGGAATTGCGAAGAGGTGAGAATTCGATTCACAATAAATTCTTTTGGCTGCTTGAAATATATTCAAAATCTATTAATTTCTTAATGTTTTAATTATTGCAGCGTGAAAAGTACGGAGAAGAGAAAACAAGTATAAACTCTGTGTTTATAAATTGCAGGAATAGAGGCTAGTTCCAAAAACCCCAAGTTGTGGAATGGTCTGTATATATTATTTTTAAATTATACTTACATATATTAGCAATTCTTATTGAGCTTGTTCTACGGGCCGAGTTACACTATTTATTTATATATTTAAGCATTGATACAATTTCAATGTGATTTTGTTAACATGCAGCTACAAGTTATTATTTACTTATTAATTTATAAGCTTGTCGTTTGATCATTAAGTTGGTGGCGATCTGTATTGTGGAATGTAGTTGGAATTTCTAATTCTCATAATTTATTTTTCCTACAGTCAGCATTCTTTAAAATATCAGGGCTAGTCTTATACTAATTTATTGCTGTTATCTAAGAGTGCAGTAATTTCCTCAGGATATTGTTAAATTAGAGAAAATTCTTCAAATTGGTAATGACTATATTTATTTACGGAATATTGAAAATAAGCACAAAAGGTGTTCAAGGTGTAAAAAAGCTAATACTATTGAAAGGTCAGTTCTATGAAGATAAATACCATATAGCAAAAAAGGAAATCTCGGGTTTAAAACATTAAAATTCATTTATTCGTAAGTAAGATGCCACAAAATAACTGTTACTTTCTTGTTGTACATATTGCTGTTTGTAACAATGCTGGTCAAGCCGTAAAGAATAAAGTATGAATTTAAAGTTCACAAGAATCTCATTGCTTAGGATTCAGTCTTTCTTCAAAGTGTCACGACTGTCTCGTATTTTCTGGAAGGTCTGCTTGCCCATCAACTTCCCCACTCTGCAATATTTAATACAAGACAATTACCCGAATGAGCATATTACTCAGGAAATTAAATATGGTTCTTAGATTATTAATTTACGAGTTTACAATTTAAGTTACTATAAGTAAACTCACTTTGCTGCCAAGTAAGGTTGATAAGCAGCAAGATATAAGAAGGGGATAACCGGAAGAGGAGACATCCAGGATTCGTTCAATCGATTAGCCATGGCAACCAAACTTAAATATGCACATCGTTCAGCGGTCATCTTTTTGTCAGTTGGCAATTGTTTTTGATTCATTTTCTATTATTAATTTCGGAGGTAAAAGCATTATTAATTCCTGGTAGGTTAAGAACGACACATACAGAATTAAGTCTGAAATGCAACGGATCGCACCAAAGCAAATGAAACAATTCTCTTTGATACGAATTACGAAAAAAAACTACTATAAATTAAAATTTGAAGCAATAAGACTGCCCACCTCTCCAGATTTGTGCGTAAAAGCATTTTCAAGAACTCCTGAGAAAACAGGGCCTGGACAGAGTAGAGTAATTTCGATATTCATCCCATAAGTTTCTGTACGTAGAGCTTCAAAGTAACCCTGTCAATGCAAGTAAACATACATGTAATTGGATACAAAAGTTAGCAGCTTCAGAAAGACAAACACATTCTGGTGGCATATATATTTGGCAATAGTATTTGAGTGCTACTGATAATTCCTATACATGATGCTTACATGGAGTGCATGTTTCGAAGCGGTGTAAGTTCCTGAGTTGGGAATACCGACTTTACCAGCCGCACTGGAAACTACACCGAACTGCCCCCCTCCATTCTCTAGAAAGTACTTAAGGACTATCCTGTTCATATTCACTACAGAAAATACATTAAGCTCAAAAAGCTCCTTGTCCACTGACAGTTCAATGTCTTGCCACAAAGCTCTTTGGGAACGACCGGCATTACTTATGAGCACATCCAACTGCAAAAACAAAAATCCACTAATATGTTTTTATCATATTTCTATTATTATTACACGGTTATACATTCATTTTTTATTTCTATTCAAGTATAAACTTGTGCACACAAGAAATTTCATACTTTCCCAAAATGATTCAGGATCTGCTTGAGAGACGGCTCATGTGATTCCAAGTTTACCATATCCAAGGGTAGAACCAATACATCCTCATCTTTTAGGGCCGGGTTTATTCCTATCATCAATTATCACACCAAATTAGTTCAGATGTAATTCCTCACATGTCATTTCGACAAATAATTAACATAATCATCACATTTTTTAAAATATTTCCATACTACCCTATTAAATTTCTTTAATCCTACCAAAAAACGAGTCAAACTCACCTTTGCACTCTTTCTTAACTCTCTCCAGCTCCTCTTTTCTTCTCGCAGACAAAATTAATTTGGCATTGTACTTTGCCAATTCCTTCGCCAAAGCTTCTCCAATTCCACTTGAAGCTCCAGTAACCCAAACAACCTTTCCCTCATATTCGGTTTCTAAAATTTAAAGATTTCCATATTCAATAAAACGGTTTCCACCAGTTTGTTTCAGCAAATAACCCAGTTCTTAGAATAACCGGGAGATCTCACCTGGTGCTTTCCCGAAATGTGCCGCTACAAAAGTCAAAACGTCGGAATCGTACAAGAAAATTATAGCAAGACAGACCGAAATAAAAGTAATGTACAAAACACACAGTAAACTGAATAAATCCATATTTTATTCGATTTAATTCTAGGAACCTTTCACAACGAACTAATCTCCTGTTATAATTTTCTCAGAAATTGTTGGATTTATTCTAACGCAGCCTATTCTCAGTGAACCTCTAATTTCTACTTGGCAATTAAAGATGTGTGTAATTTTCCTATTGCACGTAATTAGATTGTCTCTGACATGATTAACTCTTTGAAGTTCTAATTATCGCTACTGCCATGTGACAGCTTTGGCATTCAAGTATATAGTTGTACTTTAATGTGCAAGTGCATTATACTATAATTACTTATGGTTGCTGGCACTTTGTACACACGTAATCCTCCTTGCAACTCTCACAATATCGCTACATGCCAATGTAAGTGTGGAAATATGCTTTGTAGAGTTTTTTGTATATGTAAACAGCAGACAAGGTTTGAAATACCACACAAAATATCCGCTTGTGATTTTACCCAAGGAAAGGGAATTTAGACCTTCCAGTGGAACTTTGTATTTATTGGGGTATTGGAACTGCTCCGCAAAGTAACCTGGGAGTACATATTGTAGTGAGTATACAAAAAGCAAAGCGGAACGAAGAGGAAACTTGCAACAATCTTATGACGCTTATTTCGTATACTGCATGCGTCTTAATTCATTGAAACGAACAGTTTATTGTTATAGTTTACTTCAAACCAATTTGCTTTTAAAGTTGCTTTCAATACCAGAAACCGGAATAAAAGTTACTATAGTTCCTACAATGAAACGATGTTGCATTTCCCAGTGGAAGCATTTTCAAGGAATTGTATATTTTTTACAACTAGGCCTTTTTTGCACGCCGATTTCTCATGCTTGAGTACTGTACATATACATATATAACTACAAAAGTTGGAAAGTGGAGAAGAAATATACTATTATTGAATTCAAGTTTTATATGTCAGTATAGGTTAGTGTTTATGTTTTTATTTATAATTAACTCTATTAACAAGTTTATTTGTAAAATGCATGATCTAACATACTTCTTTCATAATGTGCATGTAAAACAAGCTGGTGGTTAAAATGATGGTAAAATGGGGACGTATAAATCAAGTTTTTGATAGTTTAATCAAATCTTTATATTTATGATAATACATATCATTCCCAAAATACATACAATTAAGAATAAATACGGTTGATTACACTCTGAGCTATAAAAGTTTGACTTTATTTTGCATCAAAAAGGTGATTGAGATTTTTCTAAACTAGCGGAGAAAAATCTAGGTGTGAAAAATAAATTACGAATTTCATTTTGATTTATGTTGTCAACTTTATGGTAAATTTCTCCGGGAAAAACGTTTTAGCAGACAGCAGAGATGGCTGAGTAAGGAGATTTTAAAAAGGGAAAAAAGAAAAAACCTTACATGCGTGTGAATGTGAATGAGAATTGTATTGGCAGATCTCTCAGTGGGGTATACGTTAAAATCTGCAACAGAACAACGTCTAAATGTCTATAGCAATTTTAGCAACCAAAGCAAAGCAATGGAACGGTGGAAGATTCGGCCAAGTTAACTAAACTCAGTCGGTGTTTTTAAATGTTGCACATACTTCTTCCCAAACAAGGCCAGGCTGAGGCTGAAGAAGCTGCTTAATCAATTAATATCAATATGTTTGAGAGCAATGATATTTTAGTGCTATTTTTGTTGCTAAGTTTTGTAATAATAATAATTATTATTTCTAACAGACAATTCCTTTCGGGCTTAAGGGAAAAAATATAAAGCGTCCTTTGTAATAATTTTGGTGGCACGCCGAAAATAAAATATAGAGCAATAAAGCTTGTGTCTCCATTTAATAACTTGGGGAGCTCGTTGATAAAATTGTTATGCTTGTATATATCTCTTGAGATATATATGAATGTGAAATTACGAATATGAGAGTCAAGGACATTTTGTGCAGAACATTCGCAGCGTTGCCAAACATTTCCACCGACCTAACCTTATTGGGAATTTATTGAAGTCAGTTGTGAAGAAATTGGACTTAACTGGAGACACCATTTATGGGATATTAGCACCTCCCCCAATTGTTAAAAGCTAATTTTCATTCATTTCCAACAGCTAGTCCTTTCATAGAAATCTTCGAAATATTATGTTTGACATTGTCGTTTAAAAATAGAATATTTATATTAGGATTATGGGGTGTCGACTGGCGAATTAAGTAAGACTCGTAATGTAAAGTGAGAGCCCTCCGCTCTTTATGGCTTTTTATCATGATACATTGAAGTATTGAAGAGCAACGGTATTGCTAATGAAGCATGAAAACGAAAAGTATCAAATAAAAAAGAATTATAGTGGCATAGCGATGTCTCCATTGATGAGTAACCTCGTAAAGTAATGTATCTGCGAGGAATCATGTCCCGAGAGATTGTGTCGGGCGGGATTATTTCCGAAGGGATAGCCTGAAAGATAGTTTCCGTCTGGCATTTTCAAGCTATTTAACTTTGCAAATCTCTCTTTTGAAGAGAGGTCTCTATTATTAATTGTTTAAAACTTACCCCAATAAACTATATGAAAAAACTGCCGCTACTAGACATATCATGGTAAGTACATACATTTATTTTTGCAATGGTCTTTCTCTTCGTTGTCTGCTGACCGTTTTTCCAAACAAATTGACGTTAACTTCATGTGTATATGCATAAAGCAATCTTCAAACTCGCACTTTTACATGATTACTTACAAACTACTCAAAAATCAATTTTCGCCCTTATGAAAACATCGCCTGATGCAATACAATAATTACAATGTTTATGCAAGTCTCACCATCAATATTGATGGCTAACATTTTTTGATAAAAAGAAACAACAACAAATGACAGCCCCAGCGAATTATCATATTTCAAACAAAATTAAAAGCACGGCGTACTGATAGTACACTCCTGCTTAACAAAGAATCAGTAATATATATATATATATATATATATATATATATCTGTAAATATGTAATTAAAAGTATCCTGTTTTCTTGTAACTACTCAATGCTTGGAATTCGTACATTTATGAGTTAATAGTCCAAAAATGAAATTTAACCACGAGTACATACTTCAGCATTGTAGTCCTCCATCCAATGCACATATATATTATATGTCTTATCTTTTCTTGACTACTCAAGGTCCTCCATCATCAGGGGTCAGAGGAGAAAAAGCTGATTTCATTTCATGTAGTTTAAAAATAAATAATTAATATTGCAGAAGGTTATTAGTACGAACTTAAACTTGAACACTGAGGGCTGAAGCTGCGGTGTATGCATCCAGTAAAAGGAAGCTGCAATAAATTACCTAATTAGTGAGGGATTTTTCAAAAATTATCTTACTTTAAGAATTATTATTATAATTCACGGTTTTTATACTCTAACCCAACATCATGACTACAAATGGTATCAGCATAGAAAGTCCCCTAATCTACAGCAACCCGCTTTCTGTGTTCACTTCCCGAGAAGTTTATTTGAAACTAGAGTGTGTTCAGCCGTCAGGATCATTCAAACTGCGAGGGATTTCTGCGAGCTGCATTGAGGTTGAGTTTTATTATATCCATAATAATAAAATTATTAGTATTACGTACCTCATTAACTACAATACTTTATTTGTTTGCAATAACTGAATGGAGCAAATGATACGTGAAAAAAGGAAACTCATTTCGTTTCCGATTCATAAATACATTATTATTACATCCCAAAATAATCTCTATAACTCTTTTTAAAGAAAGCTAAACGTGGTTGCAAAAAATTCGTTGGGTCCTCCGGTGGCAATGCTGGCATTGCGCTAGCATACTCTTCATGTAAACTAAATATTCCATGTCAACTATTCGTGCCCACAACATGCGTACCCAGAATGATTGATCGTATTCGTGCCTATGGAATTGAAATTACGGTACGTAAAAACAATTTTATCAGCAACATAACAGCCCAGAATTGGGACTCTTTAATTGAGGAGACCGTTTAATGATTCAGGTCGCCGGGAATAACTGGGCCGAGGCAAATGAAAAGGCTCTGGAAGCAGCTCAAGACCCCACAGTTGGTTACATTCACCCTTTTGACGACGATGATATTCGGTATTTTTTTCTAACAATTTTTTATGTGTATGTAGTTTGTAAATAATCTGAATATCAATTTTTGGATGTGATGCTTCTGAAGAAAGGGACTATCTGGAATTGTTACCAGTACCAAAGAACAACTTGATGGTAAAAAGCCGTCCAGCATAGTATTGTGCGTCGGAGGTGGGGGACTGTTAGGTGGGGTTCTTCTAGGATTGGAGGCTGTTGGTAAGAATGAATCTCTCAAATGACAACTTAGGCAGCGTAAATTTTTCCTTTTCACTTTTAACCGCAATTTTTGCAAAGGTTGGCAGGATGTTCCTGTTGTCACCTTGGAGACAGAGGGTGCCAATAATTTCCATTTGTCCGTGCTAGCTGGACGAGTTGTAGCAAAACCGCCAAATACTATTGCCAAGTCCTTAGGATCCACTCGCGTAGCTCCGATTTTACTTGAATGGCTTCCAAAATTCAAAATCATTACACAAGTTGTAAGCGATGCTGAGGCAGCAAATGGTTGCATCCGTTTTGCTGGTAAAATATGTACATAACTTTAAAATCACAAATACCCCGTTGTTGCCTCGCAGTTTTAAAGGCGGCCTTAAGGTCCAAGGATAAATCCCTCTGTCCTTAAGTCCGTAAGACGAGAAGGGGTGGTCTCATTTTAACCAGAATTGGTGCGAAGGTTTCTTGGGTAGTTGTTTAGTTATAAAATGGTCAGAATCGGCGCTGTAGTTAAATAAAAAAAGTTTTTTGGGACAATCTCTTTTTGGGAGAAAAACATTTCAAAATTTTGTAGATAATTGTTTTCCTAGATAAGCCTTGATCGGATAGACGTACAAGGATCAAAATAATATGTACAAATATAGTTTGCGCTAACTTTTTGGCTGGTTTGAAAACAATAATTTTTATTGTTTTCAAACCAGGATTTTACAATAATTCATAATTAATTAATATAAAATTTGGGTGTGTAAATTCGAATTCTTCGAACAGAGTCGGAGACCTCAGTTGAGTTGGCCTTGGTATTGATTCGTTTGTAAAATGTTTTCGATTTTTCGATACACAAGTAAGCAAGTCTATCGTCTATCTCTACACTCTTACCGTACCATACACCCAGTAGATATTAAACAACAGTGAATCAAAGCAGCGCATTGTCGGTGTCAAATCCAAATCCCAGTACAAAATTGAAAATAATTCTTCGGTTTTGGTGCAAAGTTTTTGGGGCTTACACCTCTGATAACAGAGTATAAACGGCATATATGAAAATAGTTATTATTTTTCAAATTATATGTGATGTTGTTGAAAAAATAATTTATTATTATTACTATTTCAACTGGAACCGCGGACAAATCAAATTATAAAACTGCAAGACTGGAACAACGGGATACTTTGAGAAATACTCTCGTGAAAGCATGAAACACAATCAGGGGTATTCATAACTAATTATGGACTTAAACAAAAGGGAATAAGCTTAAGCCGCCGTTCGCGACTGCCTTAAATAATCCCGAAGCTTTTATTTGTTAAGTTGTGCTTTATTTCTTGATTTTTCAGAGGATCATGGCATTTTGATCGAACCAGCTTGTGGTGCTTCCCTTGCAGCTATTTATTCCGAGTTACTTCCAAAAGTTCTGGACGATAACGGGTATGATTCAAAGGCAGGTCCGATTGTGGTCATCGTCTGTGGAGGTAGTGATGTCACTACTCAAATGCTACATGATTTCCAGCATGAATATGGGTTGTAGCTAATGAAGGCAACACAGTAAATGCAATGACAGCACTTGGAACATGTGTTTCTGCATAATGCACGTCACAAGCCATTTCTTTTTGAGTAACATACGGCATGATCATGTCATGATTTCATTTCACTATTGGCTGTACTGAACTGAAATTCACGAAGAAAAGTTCGCAGTTATCAGTAACGGCGGAAACACACCAGAGGGCCGCTTGCAAGTTGCGAAGCCGTCCTGTTTTATGCATACGAGAATATACCATCCAACTTCCAAGTAATCCACATTCCACAGTTGTTAAATGCTGCACGGGCAGGCACTTTTATTCAGAACAAAATGATGGCGGCAAGTTCATACTGATAGATAGACTGTGCGGCACTGTGACATCGCGGGCGGGGATGGGGATTTGAGCTTGAGCTATTTGAGCACCGATGAGAGAATTAAAACAACGTACGGAATATGGAACTACAGACAAAATGAAAATCCTGTTTTTTCAGTCATTTTAGGAGTGATTGTTGTGAAGTGCTATCTTGTCATATTTAGGGTTACCCATCGTTCATGATTATATGATAATTGGCAAGATACTTACCTGAATTAGTGATAAAGTATTTTGTTGGGTTTAAGTTTTAAGTTACATAAAACCGGAGTGAATAGGATTTTCGGTTGCAGATTGAGGTAAAGCGTATATAGTACCTATTTTGCTTTTTCAAACAATAATTTTATTGTAATTTACAAGGCTTAGAGAATTTAATAAAATTGTAAGGTGGTCCATGATGAACATAAAATCTTCAAAACAACCACCTGCAGTTTGTTCTTAAAATTGTTTGTTTTTATTCAGCTAGTGAC
>JAQFXU010002942.1:0-18252 GCA_034693705.1 Spatulosminthurus flaviceps
CCAACTCTGGAAATTGGGAAAAGTGAGAAATGGGTATCCGCAGTTTTTAATGCTCTTTCGAATGAGCCTACCCCCAACTCAACGCATGACTTTTTAGATTTGTTAATCTGTTGTTCAACGGTTTTGTATTCATCGTTGACCTTGGGCCGTAAACTTTTTTTTCCTTATTGGGCCGTAAACTTGACTCCCATCGTGCCTTTGATTTTTTAGTGTTCTGTGTTTTTATTTGTGTGCTATAGGAATCATTACATTTATAGATAGCATTTAACATGGTTTATTTATGTCTTATCATATCGTTTATGTCTTATGTTAATTATCTGTCAGTCGTAGTTGGTTTGCGGTTTACCTTTTTAACTGATTTTTGAAACGTCGTTTTGTAAATTGGAAGGAAAAAGAAACAAGAACATTTTTAGGACAGAAAGTACACAGTGAGTTACGATCTATTGGTCAAAAGTAGCTAAAACTGCCCATGTAAATTGTGATTTCAGAGGCGGTCTTTCTTACTACCTATTTCTAGCTGAAGTTGAGGACTTCTACATGTTGTCGATGTTTTCTTGAAACTACAGTTTGTGCTTTACTTTTGCTATTGAACTTAAGAAGGGATAGGTTCGAAATAAAAAATCATGTGTGCTCAAGTAATTACATCCGATGATCCGGGGCAGCCAAACAAGGTATTTAGTGTACACAAAATGTATTATTTTCAGTTTATATTAACACTGTTACGTCAATTGGCTTGTTTACCTTATTTTTAGACACTTCAGTTTCGGCTAATTAAGTCATTCGAAGACGTTTCTTCTGAGGAGAGTGCTACCACCAGAAGTTGTATTGAAATTAGTCAGCGTTATGGAGTCACGTTTGTTCTTCACAACGGAAGTCTGCGGGTGGTTGAAAGTAAAGCATTACTCGTCAACAACACTCTACCACAACCAGTTAGGAACGACGTAGACACTATTAGTTTATCTTCAGATGACTCGTTACTTGCTGTTGGAAAGGGTTCTAAAGTCAGTGTTTTTGAAACAAAAACATTTTGCCTGCAGGTAATGGAATTTAACATTCTTTATGTATCTATTCTCTATTCGTAGTCAAGGTAAATTAATTCGAATCGCTGTTACTATTGAATTATGTAGCCTTCGGTAGCGGCAGCTCGGTGTTCGTTTATTGTGTCAAAATCTGGGGGAGGAATATCGCAATTGGCTTGGAATCCAGCTGATAATAAACTGATTGCCGCTTTAAGTCAGGATGGAACTGTAATCCTGATTCGTGTTTTAGATAATTGGTCTATTGAAGCTTTAACTGCATCACATCCAGGTTTTAGGCAAGTGTCATTTATGGCTAGGTCAGTCGAGTAGTAAAAATGTATCTCTGAATGCTTTAAGTAAGGATGTATTTGCTTCATTGAAATGTTACACATTTTAGATGTATGTCTTGGAGTCCAAAAGGAAAGCAGTTGGTTGTGGGGGGAACAAACGGGATTGTACAACTGAAACTAGATTTGAAAGAAGCTAAGAGGATTCCTTTACCGACAGGTCAAGAACCTGTGTCGATCCATTGGCTCTCGACCCTTCAGTTCCTAGTATCCTTTCAGCCCAGCTCTGGTGATGACTTAAGTAGGACTCGTAATTTAGCTCCATACAAAATCAGTCATAAACATTTTTCATCATTGTTGTTGTTGCTGTGTTGCCGGTAGCAAGTACTTTTCATTCCTGTTTTTTATTATTGCAGAAATTATGTTGTTAACACTAAGTAAGACAGCCAACCCCACTTACAAAGACTACGGAGATATTTTTCTGTCAGATGATTTTACAAACGCTAAAGTTTTGTCGAAGCACATTCCACAATGGAGATTACATTTGCTGGGTTCTTCAACTTCGTCAGATATAATTGTTGTGTCGCATGATCCTTCTCAGCCAACAAGCGATCTGGTAGTGCAAGAAATAGAAGATCGCTTTAGAGCTGCTCTACCTCTTGACAATTTCTGCCGTGGGGCTGCAATCTATTTGGGATGTAATGAGTCTGTCATTTTTAACGGAGAGGACTTGATAGCCTGTCCAGTGCTCGTTTTGCTGTCTCAAAAAGGCCTAGTTACACTCTTTCGCATAATAAACGAAGGATTTGATACCATTCACGCTCCGGTTTCGGAACAGCTACAAGTCTCCAAATCAAGCTCCGCTGCAGAGTTTGGTTCTTCTAACATAGTTGCAGCTGCCATATCGGGAACTCCTATGTTTGGAAATTTAAATATAGTTGCTCCACCAGCGAAAAGCTTGTTTGGTGTTACAACCACAACTATTGCTCCCGCTGATACTGGTCTGTTTGGAGCACCCTCGACAACAGGGAGTTTTTTTGCGAATCCGGCCATATCAGTTCCTTCAGTTGCTCCGAATATAAACGTAGTTGCTCCAGCAAGAAAGAATCTCTTCGGTGACCCGTCAGCAGCACCTCAAGCGTTTGGGTTTGGCTCTTCCTTACCTAAGTTAGACACCAAAGACGTTATTAAAAAGCCACCAGCGTTTGAACAAATGGTCGGAGGTCAGTCGCAAAGTGGTGGAGGGGATGCGCCAAGTTTAGTATTGCCTACCGTGTCTGTTCAAGAGCAAGCGACGAAAGAGATTCCCCCAATTAAGCCAGCACCTAAAGCACATGAGTATAGGCACTTGTTGGAACAAATTAAACAATTTCACACAAGGTAGAAACTGCCGAGATAAAGATATGAATTTCTTTTGAAAATTAAATGGAATAATAATTCTTAGTAACCGTGGTGTGCAGGTACAACAATTTTAAGAAGTTGCACCTTCAACAATCAAAAAGTCAGTCAGACGCTATCCATCAATATTTTGCAAAGCTTGATTCACAAATTTTGACAGATTTGCACAAAATGAGCGACTTCGCGCGAGATATTGTGGAGACTACAAATGGTCAAAAGGAAGAAGTGGATGGGCTGTACATGAATATGCAGAATTTATTTACCAAAATCGAATACGGACTAATTGCTGCGGAGAAGAGTAAGGATTCGAAGTATCTCCTTCTCTTGAGAGCACAACCTATTGATCCCGTCTCAATGTCTAGGTTAACGAAAGTCGAGAAGAGCTACATGTAAGTATCCATATTTCGAGTAGATGGTAGCAAAAATGCTTATAGAAGTTTTTTAGATTTTGGTATTCATCCTTGCAATTTAATATTTCTGCAGTTACTTAAGGAACCAGTTGAAAGAAGCTCGGAGACACTTTTATTATCAAGAGCAAAACCTTCGACCTTTGCAAGGAACAGTTTCGGTGGATTTCATTTTCCAAACCATTGCTAATCACAATCTCATCATTCAACATTTGAACCGGCAGGCCCAGGAGCTACGACAGCGAATGTCTGAGCAGCACATCCAGCTAATTTCAAGTGTTGGGAATTCTGATGTCACGCTGGATGATATTGCATCTGGAATAAGTCATTTGAAGCTTAAACCGACCAAGAAAGATGAGAACAATATTCTTGTGAAGCAGCAGATAATTTATACCAAAGATAAAGTTTCACAACTTAAGCGTTGGGCAGGCCACACATTGATAACTCGGATTCCTGTAACAGGAGGTATTGATCCTTACTTACCCATTGCTCAGGTTCGGAAAATTCGACTGAATCCCGAATCATTGGAAGAAGACATTGTAGCTCAACCTATTGTGTCATCTGTGGCGGGCAGTCAGAAGCAAGAACTTCCCAAGATATCGGGAGGGACTGAAGTGAACTTAAAAATTGACACACCGTTATCCAAAGCAATCAGCTTTAGCGCTGGGCAGCCTTTGCTCTCTTCTTGCTCGGGTGGTATTCCTGGAGTAGTGTCGCAACCGTCTTTCGTCTCTACGTCCTCATTCTCGCCTCCAGCTTTACGTAACAAAAGTTTGGAACAACCAAATCTCGCTGCAAATGCTCTTCCTATTAGCTCTGTTTTTATAAATACCCCAGATAAGATTCTTGCTTCGTCACCTTCATCAATCGGATCTGGATCGTTTTCTGTTGTATCAAGTAAATCCTCCATTTTTGGTCTTGGGCCCCAAACTACTACCACATCACCGTCTATTTTTGGAGGGAGTAGTGCTTCCATATTAACTACAGCAACTCCCTCGTTTAGTTTTGTATCAAGCCAAGCTCCCATTTCATTGTTCAGCTCCTTATCGTCTTCCACCGATTCTAACGCTCCGCAAACGTCGTCAATTTTCACTTCTGCTTTCCTCAACCCAACGGCGATAACAGCCCCGACTAGTAGAGTTATTTCCACATCTGTACCATCATCTTCCTCAATTTTTGGAAGTCAGTTATTTGGTTCTAAAAATGTCGCAGTTACAACCACTACGACGTCTCTATTTGGTTCTAAACCTTCAGTTTCCCTGTTCGGTGTACCAAAAGCAACAGAACCTGCGTCTACGTCAATGTTTGCTTCACCTAAACCACCAGATAACTCCCTTTTTGGCATACCTAAGGAAAAAATTGACATTCCAGCTGTAGATTCAAAACTTGCAAATGTTATTCCGGTTTCAGAAGGGATTGGAAAGTCGGAAAGCACTGCTTCTGCAGTTTCAGTCGGCCAGTCAGTTACAACACTGACATCCACAACACCTACATCCGGTAGCGCCTTGTTTCAAACTAAAACTACCTCTCTGTTTGGACAGCCCTCTTTCTCTTCTTCTTCTAAAGTAAGTACAGCTGTAACAGGAACTACAACTCCATTTCTGGGGACCACTGTAGCCGGTTCTGCTTTTGGAGGCTCTTTGGCTTTTGGTAGCGCACCGTTTTTTGGAGGAGCGATTAAGACTGAAGGAGATATTACCACCACAGCAACATCAGTTTCGTCAGTATTTGGTTTACCCAATCCATTAGTAGTGACTTCGACGTCTCTTCCGACATCGCAGCCAACAATTAAGAATGATGACGTTACCCTAAGTGCAAGTGTACCCGTTGCAACAACTACTCTCTCTTCGGAACAGCATTCCACAACAAAAGCATCCACTACCTCTCTTGGTGCTTTGTTGGAGGATGATTCTGCAGGCAAAGAAAAACAAAAGTCTGAGCCGGCTGTTTCAGAACCCTCAACTACTGCTGCTGCCAAACCTGAAGGCACATCTGCTTTATTCGGGTCTACGTCTCTTTCAACTTCTGCTCCTTCAGTGTTCGCGAGTGTAAGCTCCGCACCTAGTTTAAGTGGTAATTCATCTGCTGTGGAAAGTAGCTCGATTTTTGAAGCACCTTCTACAACTCCGGTGGGAACTCTGTTTGGCTCAAAAGGTACAACTAGTGTATTTGGAGCACCAGTGACCACGGCTGGTATTTTTGGTACTCCGTCTACTACTGTTTGTACAACCACGAGTTCATTATTTGGGACAACTTCAAATGCTTCATTGTTTGGATCTACAGCAGCTGCTTCTATTACAACAACAGTTGCCCCTACATCTTCTTTATTTGGATCACCAGCACCATCAAATACTGATGTTTTTGGTTCCCCTGCTACTTCTTCAGCACCATCCGTTTTTGGAGCTGTGAAAACTACAACTTTTGGGTCTGCTGGTGCAGTCAGTAGTAATACAACTCCTTCATTATTTGGGTCTCCTACTGCAACCTCTCCTTCGACTTTATTTGGATCTGCAGAAAGTAAACCTGCTGAGCCTTCAATATTTGGAGGAGGTGCCTCAGTTTTTGGTGGAGTTAGCATAAGCCCGGGAGATGCAAAACCTTTATTTGGTGCTCCTGCAACGTCAACAACAACTGCAAGTCAGGGTATTTTTGGTTCGCCAGCATTTGGATCTACTGCGTTTGGATCACAAACTGCAACTGCTTCTCCGGGGCTTTTCGGATCACCTCCGTTCGGTACAAGTGGTGGTAGTATTGTTAAGCCTACAGCATCAGCATTTGGTGGAGCTCCCACAGGAAGCGTTTTTGGAGGACCGGCAACTGCTACGACAACTGCAAGTGCATTTGGCACAGCGCCTGCTTCACCTTCATTTGGAGGTGGTGCTGTTTTCGGAGGAAGTCCGGCATTTGGTTCTTCAATTAAACCATCATCATTTGGCGCTTCCAATATATTTGGAGGAGCGCCCCCAGCTACTGGATCTACCTTTGGTTCCCTTGCGAACTCCAGTGCTCCAACATCAACTCCAGCATTCGGAGCAGGTGATAGTTTAATTCAAAATTTGATTTAATCAAATATATTCGTTTAAAAATAATAAAATAACTATAATGAAAACATCTTTTAGCGTTTGGTTCCCCGCAGCAGCAACCACACCAATCAACATTTGGAAATGCTACTACGTTCGGAGGGTCTGCCGCATTTGGTGCACAAGCCCAGACTTCTCCTAGTGTATTTGGATCTCCAGCGTTTGGGACCAGTGGAACGTCAGCTTTCGGCCAGCAGCAGCAAACAAATTCAGGTTTTGGAGGTGGTGCTGTTTTTGGGGGAAGCCCGGTTTTTGGATCCACGTCTAAAACAGCCGCCTTTGGCACATCAAGTACATCTTCAATATTTGGTGGTGGATCCGACAATACAGGTGCGTCCTTTGGCAATTTAGCGACAAATCAACCAGCTTTTGGGACTCCGCAAGGCACAGGTAATCTTTAACTTCCATATTCGTAACCATTGATAGTGACCCCATCCTTCTCCTTCATTGTTATTCTGAAACCTTGCTGTCTCTAGTAACCATGTCTTTGAATTCGCTGTTTTTTGAAAAGGTGGGTTTGGTGCTTCAGCTCAACAATCGTTTGGTTCCTTCAACTCTTTCGGCCAAACATCGCCTCAACCAACATTCGGTGGACCCACGTTCGGTGGTGGCTTCAGTCAACCGCAACAGCAGACACCCCAAAAGACAGCTTCATTTGGGTGAGACCTGATTAGATACCTAAATATGGTTTAAATATGGTGATATGAGCTCAAATTGGATTTAATGTGACAAACAATTTCAGGGGATCATCCTTTTCTTCGTGGCGGTAGTCGAGGAGAAGTTCTGGGCCGGTAGACGATCTAGATTCGGGGAATCATCGTCACAGCTTTCTCTAAAATTTTGCTTTCCTGGTTTTCTGTATAGTTCTCAAAAACTGTTGACTCGCAGTTTTGTTTAAATATCGTATATGTATTTCAAATAAGAATACCGAATACCAATAAAATGCATTTCAGGCGTCTTTAAGGATGGTACTTGGATTGCTTATAATTAACGCAATAATTTATTTACATGAAAGCCATTAATTCTAGTCAACTGCCCACTCAATCCGCAATCAATAACGATATCATTTATTCTTTCCTTCCTAAACACTAGCCAGAATATGAAATTGAGCTGAGTGAGAGCGTAGCAAATACTATCTGCATAGATAAAATACAAAATCAAGAGATACAAATAATCTTAGCTCTGGACTGTGTATAATCAGGTGAACACTATTCCACTCCTTCCCCCTGCCAGCCTGAAAAGATGAGCTCCACCGCCGTAGACACATCTCCTTCACTTACACGCAAAGCGAGAATACTTAGGCGTTCGTCGTATATTCCCATCTCCCTCATTTGACCTAGTTGTTCGCGATACTCAGAGGCCAATGAAGTGCTTGCAGTATTAGGGTTTGAAGATACGGATGACTGGGCTACAGCTGGGGGTTGAGATGCGGCAATGGATGAAGGCCTAGTAGTTGATGTGGCACGCTCATTCCCTTGCTGATTTAATGACAGTGCTAAATCTGTAAAACAGGCGTTTATTACACAAAATTACATTCTAACGCAGGTCTGAATCTGAATGCATGTCCCACGAAATATCTGTACAACAAAACAATGTTTGTAAATAATCAAAAATAATTCCATACATACTTCGGATGGAATTTAATTGTGCTGCCCTTTGATCCGCCGGGAGCTGACTGATAGCTTCCCTCATGGCTCTAGCAACCATTTCTCCCGACAATGGTGGTGGCGTCGAAGTAGCTCCAGCTGCCGCAGGCGCAGGAGCTGCAGGTGGATTGGATGGCCTAGGGTTCGGGACAAAAAGTCGAAACGGGTCGGAAGGAATTCTCGCACTCTGACCTCCATAAGCGCTTTGTGAAGTCGATGGACCCGCTCCAGAGTCTTGGATTGCAGATTGGAGAGGTCCTCCTCGTTCTGCAAGGGTCCAAAGAACATCAAAACTTTGAAGGATGATTCAGATAGAAAACAACAAAAGGCGATTCGTCATAGGGATATAGCAAAAAAGTTTACGCAGGTTGCTGAAAGACTCAAGCGCTGCAACCAGCTGCTGACGAGTGATCTGAGGAGGAGCGGCACCACCCGAACCACCAGCAGCACCTCCTGAATAGCCAGCTAATTCTTGACCGTCTTCATCATCATCATAAACTGGTATCAAAGGCAACAAATTATTTCGGTAAGAGGTAACTACTACGTCAATAAGCTCCAGCAAAGAGATGCTTACTCTGTCTCATGTAAGACAACAACGAGTGCAGTCCGGGTGTACGACTGGAAGTTGGAGCTACGGGACGGGTTGCAGATGTAGCGTCCTGTTGATGTATTCCTGCTGCAATAAAATTTAAGGCTTCCACTACCCACGGACGTGTCAACGCCAGACTAAAGGGTAATTCATTAACAAATAATTAAATGGCGTGTAAGGAGCTCTCTTTGAAGATGTTTTGTAATTCAAAGCATTTTAAAATACACGTTGTACAACCAACTTTTTTAAAGATTCCTCATCAGCTAAATACAAAATCATGCTTGGATCTTGTATGATCGCAATCCCTATTGGATCATATTTCAAATTGGGTACCACTGCCAACACAGCTTTTAAAGTTTTAGGGTCACTTAAATCCTGGATAATAAAAGAAATTAATCAGACCTAAAGCCAAAAAACCTAAACAGTCAATGAAATAAACCTTGATACAGAAAAACTATTCTCAACTCACATCCACAGCACTATAAAACGTCGGGCTGAGTATCATAGTTTTTAAAGCCGTTGCAAGTTCCGAAATAACTTCTCTAGGAATTACTTTCAATGGATGCTTTGTAAATTCCTCATAGCCGGATCGTTTCTTAGCACTTATGGATCCCATTTTCAGAATTATATGCAGCGCCGCATTGGGCTTTACTTTTAAGGACTCTAATGTTTTACCAGGATCGTCCGGAAGAACCTTGCCGTTGTATAGAATATCTTAAAAACAGCAATAATTGCACAAACCCTGTTATCTGTCTTTCACGAAGAAGCACATGCATCAATCTGCTCCCACTGTTTCTGATTGATCCAAACACAAAAATAAATATCTTACCGATGTCATCAACGTCTTTCACTACACTCTCCTCCGGTTTACTTTCAACTGCAATTTCCTTCAAGGACCGAACCGTCATTTCTTTCAGATTAACTTTATCTACGGTAGTCGTCTTCATAGATTTATCATAGAAATGCCATAAAAATAGCTTGGGTCCAGCTGTGTCAGCACTGTCAGCATCAGTTTTCATTGGCGAAGAAGATTCGACCTCAGGATCGACATCCATGCTGACCTTACCTATTCCGTCTACCCTACAAGTATTCCGCGATTGTGACTCCAAATCCGAGCTACGACTGGTTTGCGACTTTTGGTCTCTATCCTGATTCTTGTCGGTCCTTCCTCCTGATCTTCTTCGTGGTCCCTTACCAAAAAGCAATCTCTCTTCACAACTGGTACTCAATTAACTCACCTCAGTAGTGGCAATCGTCTAGAAATTAATATGCGAAACTTATAATAATTAACAAATGATTCAATTATCTATAGTTATTTAACACAAAAATGATATGTTTCAGACGGGTCACAAGTCACAATAAACGCACTTATTCATCAACAACGGCATTAAAATGACTTGGAAATTTTTACTGCAAATTTAAATCTACCGCCCAGTCGAATCATCTGTTGGTGACTCCTATGTAGCAATCTTTTTGTTTTATTGTTCTTTACTCCACATAAAGTTCTGTCCCGGGTTTATCATTTTTTTTATTATTTATTATGTGTATTGTAAGTAGGGATAGGGAGGATAAACCAACTTGTTTACTCAGTGGAACATTTTGAGTAAATCCTGAATTAAGTATGGTGGCGGAAACCTTTTTGGGCGGTTGAACGTACCCAACAAAACACATACAGCTTCCACCTATTTAAAGCTGTCGGATTTTTCTTTTTAAAAAGTAGTATCTTTGTAAAATTTTGTGTCCCTCAATTTTATTATGTACTTATTCGATACAAACATGAAAATGTGTGTAATGTAATGCATGCTCCAAGTAGTTTATTTACAGAAACAATAGGCAAAGTAAGCCCAATATTTAAACACCATCCATTTACACATAGATGCCTGATGAGTGAATTTCTGCGAATAATTTAGGCTCTCTAAGATTCCAATTAAAAAATTCCACACAAGAAGGCTTTAGAAACGAACCTATAGCTAAGTTCGTTTTTTCAACGGTCCATATTTTATTTATTATGGCAAAGGGTCTTTTAGATACGGGATTCGAAGCTGTAGTAAATTAACAAATGCGCTTAGCATAAAAAAAGTTGAAAAAAATTGAAGCTGAGTTTTTTTACCAATAAATTTGATAGGTGCGCAATCAAAGTTTTACCCAGTAGTGCAAGTGCAAGCAAGAATTACACCAACAAAAGAAGGTTTTGATAGGAAACTTGTTTGTTTATGAAGTAGAGGTGGTACCCGGTCCAAATTTTAGGCCCGAATCCGACTGAAGCTTCTGAAATTGTACCCGTCCGACGCCGACCCGTCTCCCCTAAGGGTAGAAATTTCCGACGCGGAAAATCCCGTAATTATTTGATTAAAACCCAGACCAGTTAAAAACACGTACTAGCATTTTTCACAACCCAAACCCGATAAAAACCCTGAATAAATTGTTTTTGACAACACGAACCCGTAAAAAACCTAGAAATAAAATTTGGTTGACATTAGTTGCACCATATTTTGACCCATAATTGATCAAGGGCATCCAAATTAATTAAATCATTTTGCTGTTCACTGAATTAATAGGCCGTAGGAGCTAAAATCTCATTTATAAATTATGACGTTTCATACTTGACGTGGATTTGATTAGCGACAATAACATGTATGACAATGTTTTTCATTTAAAAAGAAGTTCAATCAGTGTGGTTCCTGAAATATGATAAACGCCAGCCGATATTACGAAGTTTGTGTAAACTGTTGGGGTGTTTTTCAACTTTCGGCCCCCCTATAAAAAATTCAGTTTGATAACCTGAAACTTGAAACCCGTTGAGAAGTAATTTTTTGTAGACCGTACTAATACTTATATTAAATACTAAGTATTTAAATTGGTGGACTCTTGGTTTGTTCAATCGTTTAAGCGTAGGCTGCGCAGTGCGTTGTCTTTGCTAAATACTGCCTGAATTTCAACCACGTCCGTGGCTGATGGGTTTTCTAGTATCCTTTAAAAACGGTGTAACGTCCATTTATGTTACAATTTCAATATTTTCAATCAATGTACCCTAAATTACACACCACATTTGCAGACATTCAAAAAATCCTCAGAATTGCGAACCATCCCGAAACCAAAGGTATGGCCGCAGTTATTTCGAATGATGTGACAAGAAAAACCTCTGAACTATGAGCATCAGGAAGTTGTACCGCCACCCGATATCATAATACTTGTAACATATAGAAGGGTGAACATCTTTGGCTAAAAACTTAAATATGTGATTTCAGGTTCAAAAAGGCATTGACATGAAAATCCTCGAAATTGAGGAGGAAAACACTGTTTCCCACAGTAAGCATTTTACGAGAAAGCACCAGAGTGAAACGAATACTATCATTCGTTTTAAAATACATACATACTTGCGTGAATTGGAAGTCGGAAGAGGGACACGTCATGAATACATGCGAATTCTGCAGGCATTACATATTATAAAGTACGTCGTAATTGAAGGTATACATATGAGGTTTTGTCTTTTGCGCAAAAAGTGGAAACTAAGGTAAACACAAAAATATTACATCTTCGAAAGCACACAAGATATTATTGGGAAGCGCGGGGCGAGTGTGAGTGTAAAGGATAAAAACAGGTAGTATTCCATCATTCCATGGACAAACAAAAAATAATCAAGCAGAGCTTCAGAGCACATCATTTGCAAAGACGTCATAAGTAGCCAAACAAGTTTCGTGGAATGATGTTAATACTATATAGTCATTACAAGTAAATAATCCTAAAATAATTGTGGCTACAATTATGGCCATAATTTTGTTTCTCTGGTTTGCAATCGTAGCTTCCCCTCAAAGCATCCAAGGTTAATTATTATTTTATCAAGTACATATTTAGCAGCTACAAATTTTCAGACTTACTGAAACTTTGAATGAATATTCTTATTTCCTGTTTTTTGTGCTAATATTGTAGGAACTGACGAACCCTGCAATTTGAACGATACTCAGCGAACCCAAGGTGTTTGCAAAGATATCCAAGAATGCAAGTTTGCCATTGAGCAACTCAGGGCTGGAATTTCTCCTAAAACTTGTCAAGGCCGAGTCGTTTGTTGTCCAACGGAATTAACTTTAGCCGAAAAAAGTAATTAGCTTTGGTAATTCAGAATACAATTAAAACAACGCGAACTGAATTACGTATTTACTAGTAGACATAAGTAACTTTAATTGAAATCTTCGGGTCCCATTATTGTTATTAATCATCGCGGTTCTGAAATAGAATGCCAGGAGTGGAAGGAATACTTGCAGATTCCGCTGGCATTAGGAAGCAACGGTCCAAATCCAATAACATGCCTCATTCAAGCCAGCGGCTTCATTTCGGGAGGGAGAGATGCCTTGCAATTTGAGTTTCCCCATGTGGTGAGTACTCACTCAGTAGTGTCCAAAATTCTAATAATTACAATATATAGCGAACACGGGTTTCATGCGTTGTAACCGTTCCTGTTCCAAGCGGGACCTTGCAGCATGGGAATACTGCATGGCGAACCCGTTCCCAAACATATTATCACTAATTGTAACTATAAGTCAAACCAAAATAATCGGGCTTGAAATTCTGACCTGCCGCGTCCTGTCACTTGTGAAGTGAAAGCAAGACTTGTTGTACATGAACCAATGTCTCAAAACTTCATTAAAATTGTAATAATCATTTTCTCGAATTTAAAAAATTTTTAAATGTATTTATAACCTTTTTTAACCTCAATAATATCTATCTCGTTTGTGTATTTATTCCAAAAATTTGAAATAATGTTAATTCCCGAAAATATTACTCGCGTATTTTTTCGTTTTGAGTTTGAGTGGGAAAAGAACGCAACTGCTTTGCATACTCGCCTTGATTAAATAATCAAAAAAACGTAATGCTTGTCAGTTGTCGATCATGAGTTGTGCAATTATTTTGAATTTTGGAGAGACTATGTAAGAATGTAAGTATGAAAGTAGTTGATACAAATATAAAAGCCAAGTAGCTTATATTCTGCATAAATTCTATCGTAAATTTTATTTGCTGAAATAAACCGTAAAATTATTTGAAAAATTTTATGGATCACCTAGATCGGTTTTGGGTATTGCCCATATTGTGATCTTAATTCCAAAGCTACCTATTTACGATAAACGGAAATTCTTGGTGAATAAGTATATGGTTACCTGCCTGTGCCCCGTTTCTTTGTTAGTTTTTGAGAAAATATTTTCTACAACAATTTACTGGAAATTCAATTACCAATTATTGACAACAGGTCGCTCTGGGTTGGGGCTCGGATGCAAATGAACTCAAATTCCAATGCACCGGATCACTGGTCTCCGAAAATTATGTTCTTACTGCAGCACATTGCATCACATCTTCGAAGTAATAAGCACTTTCATTACTTCAGCTAGAAATGTTAATTTTATTATTATGGGCGGTGATGGAGATGCAACTAATTGTATTACAATTTATTTTTATCAGAGGGGAACCCAGTTTTGCTTTAATTGGTGATAATGCACTCACCCAGGAAAAAGCAGGGTATTACCGTCAAATTGTAAAAATAGAAAAGTCTTTTGTGCATCCCAGCTACAAACCACCTTTAACGTACGGAGACATTGCTCTAGTAAAATTGAGTAAGGAATTATCTCTTAGTCAGTACTTACTCCCAGTATGCTTGCCTCAAGCAGGAGACAAGGCTGGACCAAATGATTCCGTCGAGGCTGCAGGTTTCGGACTATTAGGGCCAGGAGGTAAATAACCAACAGGTGTACTCACTTTTTCCACGGTTTTACTTAATTGGCACATATAGTAGTTAACAGGTTTTGTTTATTCTAATTTATTTTAGAACCGCAGACCAATGTTCTACAGGTAGTTAACCTAACATACATCAAGAAAAAAGAGTGCCTAGAATTTTATGATTCAGCGTCTGATAGAGACAGACGGTAGGGACTTTCACCTATCTCAAATAGTTTTAGTTTTACGTACAGTTTTACATTTCCTACTTTTTAAGATTTTTTTACCTAATTGGTCACGTTGGATGAAATTAGATTTCCTGAAGGATTAGCAAAAACTCAGCTCTGTGCAGGTGATAAAACTGATTCGGGGAAGGACACTTGCAGCGTACGTTGTCAGAACATCATTTATTTAAAATATTTACAATATTTTGCAATGAAATGATTGTAACAAAAATGATTAAATGAGTCGTAAAACATACTATGATACTATAATGCAAAAATTCCCATCATAATTTTTAAAATACCTCAGAAAATTCGACAAAATAGTTTTTTCTGTAATATTTACAGGGTGATAGCGGTGGCCCTTTGACCATCAACAAGGATCACCGTTGTGTCTTTTACCTCGTCGGAGTGACTTCCTTTGGAGCTCGTCTTTGTAGTTATGGTCAACCCGCAGTCTATACAAAGGTCTTCTCGTACAATTCATGGATAGAGGCCATCGTTTGGGGGTCAGAGTCAGAGTAGTTTGCATTTGGGCTTAAATTTGATGATTCATTTTATTAATTAGTTTCAGTTACTGGTCTTACAGAATAAAAAATCATAAACATAAATATGATTGCTCACCACGTGAATATTTCCTGCCTTCAAAGCCATATTAGGTCGGGGTATCAAATTTCTGCGTTTGATAGGGACCGTAACAGAACTGAATGGCTTCTTTAGAGTAGCTCTTTTACTTTTCAAAGTCCAAACTGCGTCTTGAATCTCCTCGTACCATTGTATATAACATTCGGAAGTAAACCGAAATATTTCTGGAGGACATTGAACCTTTTAAAAAATTAATTCAATTGCTTGAACATTGCAGCGGACCAAAAACGTTTTCCCCAAATGAACTCACAATCAGCTGATTATTCCCAATCCAAGTGCGCACCAAATTTTTTCATATAGCAATTTTATCACAAAATATTGAAAGAACAGGAGCTCAACCAGGACCTCAACAATTATTATTGTTGTTTCAGTCAAAATGTTTTGGCTGAAACCATTGCTATTATTGATTCTGACAAAATAGCTAACCATGAATGCAAGAATAATTTATTAAAATGCAAAGTAGCCATATTTTTCGCCATGATTTTACCTCTACACATTCATCTGTCAAGGCCACTGTAAGGGTCTTCAGGGGCAATACTAAATTCACATCCAGCGAACATGGTTTGCCAAACTCGCCGCGCAATTTGGTTACCATGATGTTATCGGATGTTAGAATCAAGTGCACCATTTTACCCGAAGTAATCTAAAATCATTCACATTATTGTTGTATGTACATAATGTTACACAATTCAAAAATGGTAATAATAGCTCTTCATTAAAGGGATTTAAAAAATACATATAATAGATTTTAACACGAGACTTACTTTAGTAACGTCCCCGTTAAGGAGAAGAATTCTTCCAGGTTGCAAAATTTCAAATTGGTTTCCAACCATAGCTTGCAGTTGTATAATCTTTTCATTGTTTTCATGTTTTCTGACGAACTCATTCATGTGTTGAGCAACGGTATTCAAGGAGTGAAGTGCCCCT
Organism: Spatulosminthurus flaviceps; assembly: GCA_034693705.1. Taxonomy (NCBI): domain Eukaryota; kingdom Metazoa; phylum Arthropoda; class Collembola; order Symphypleona; family Sminthuridae; genus Spatulosminthurus; species Spatulosminthurus flaviceps. The sequence continues at coordinate 15,923 of JAQFXU010002942.1, forward strand.
ATAAATTTACAATCGTCATTTATAAATTATAGATACCAATCTGAAACTTCGTCTTACTACTTAGCGACTAGCTGGCTCTAAACGTTTTAATAATTAAGGATGTGAGATTCAACAATAATTAATAAAATTTTAAAAACCTATTAAATCTCGTGAATTTCTTCCTCCACTGGCCCCGATTAATTGCTCCACCAGAAGTTTATATCTCGGAACACGCTGGATTGGGGTAATGAGCAAGCTTTGAATAGATTTCCCAATCTCATCCTCCTTTTCTTTTATTAAAGTCTTCACTTCCAATGGTGCACTCTGTTCGATTGTTACACAGAAAGTACAAAGGATTCATTACATATTCAATTCACTTCCAAATCCTTAAATTTTTTTGAAGAAATTCGCCTTGCCACTTGCGGTTACCTGCAATACACGATTAGCCTCCGTGAATTCTCCGGCGTAAGTTGAGTAGTGCTTTAAATAAGGAGCATAGTTGATAAAAGCCTTGCCAATGTTTTCCTTATCCGATTTCAGATCTTCAAGAAGCTTCTCGTTTATTTGAATAATCGTCTCCAGGTTAATAAATACACCTTTGAAATAAAGTTTTAACATCCCAATTTCAAAAATGATATCTTCCCCTACAAACATTATGCTAATATGACAATCAAGAATCAAGCGTTAATTTCAATTGATAATTACTTTTATCGATTCCAATTTCCTGGAATTCTTGAAGCTGCTTCAACCCAGTGATGTAAGTTTCTTCACTCGTGATAATTTCTGATCGTATTCTATCCTTCAAATGGACTGCTCTTCGTGGTGTGGAACCTTTTGAAGCTTGATTCAAAGCTTGTACAAAGTCATTTCTAGATCTGGCTGTCAACAAATTTCTCTGCTCCAGAGTTCTACGAATAGAGTCTAACAAATTCGATTTTGGTGTGAACATTTTTTTCCAAGGGCCTATGAACGATCTTCTGGAAAAATTAATATCCTGGAGTTCGCTTATACTTTCGTGTAAACTAAGTTTCTATACACTCACTCAGTCAGACGTCGAACTTTCCCAACGAAAATGTTTTTTCACTCAACTTCGTTAAATCTTATATGTATACATTCCAAATCCAGAATTAAAAGTATAGTTTTTTATAGATATTTATATAGTGACCTTTCAAGCGTCGCGAGTCCCGACGACGGTTAATTTTGGCTGCTGTGTATCCCGTTCCGTGTAAAACTATAAGCATGCACTTTTGACGTCTGTTGTTTGCATCTAATGCTTGTGGAATGTGAATTTGTTGTCTCGCGTTGACCGTTGGAAAATATGAGCTTCGCGGGGAACTAATAACTGATACCAAATAAAAGCCGTAGGCCAAACTTTCCTTACCTGTATTTTTACCATTTTTCACCGCAAGAGTAAAAGGAAATAATTAAGAAAATTATTTCTTATCACATTTTTAACACTCGTCAATTCTCTATTCAAAGTATCGGGTAAGTAGACACCAAAACTAATTAGGAATATTTTTAAGAAAAATTTTGAGCTGCGAGCATGAATTCAGCATTGTTTTTTTCGAGTTAAGACCGACAGACGACAGCTAATTTTGAAATAACCTTGAGGAATGGGGCAGAAATATATATATGGGATAATATTAAACGTTCAGCAGGATGACTAAAATGTTCAGCAAATTGCCCTGTAGCAAATAATATTCAGTTCCTCAGCAAATTGACGAAACAGTCAGCAAAATGACTAAATTATCAGCAAAATGACTGAAATATCAGCAAATTGGCCAAATTATCAGCAAAATGAGTAAACTTTCAGCAAAATGAAATCTTCCAAAATAACCACAAAAGAACGAGCATTTTGAAGGAAAAATAAATTTATTGCAGCAAAACGACTACAAACTAAGCATTAATACGTGATAGACTGGTGTGCTGCGGGTGAAGTGGATTATTATCAATTCTTGGTATCGCCATGTTGCCCGGTATTATTTTAGGTAACCAGCAATTAGCTTGGTCATAATGAAACCAAATTCCCAATATTTTCTCGTAGTACTGTGTAAATTGCTTTTTTAAATTTGCGTTTCTAAATTTGAAAATCGAGTTTTAAACAGTAAACATGTTATTTATCACACTACATTGTTCTGCGATGTTGATTATCGCCCAAAAGGAGATATAATTTTTCAAGCGGCATTCCACAAGGGACTATATGCAGCAATAGCCCAATATTCAAAGGTACCATGTCAAGTCTGTGCATGTCCGCTAGCGAGCGGTAGCGGAAGCATATCGTCGGCTAAAGTCCAAAAGGAGCTATATGCAGAAATCGCTTAAACGGGAATTGGCATGTACTACAATGTATA
>JAQFXU010002943.1:0-18248 GCA_034693705.1 Spatulosminthurus flaviceps
ATCAAGTGAGGCCACTTTGTCCATTTTTACGTTTTTGAGTGTTTCCACTTTGAAAATGGAGTGGATCCTCAAGCTTAGTATTGAGCAAACGCAATGCCTAAGTACCATCTCCAACAATTAACAAGGATATAATTCAAAAATATATGTACATTTTTCTACTTGTAAAATCAAATCCAAAAAGGAAAACCTCCACATGTAAAATTCTGGATTTACAGTAGTTAAATAAATACACAGTATAGCCTACACACAGTTACTGATTAAAATGTATGCATAGGGAAGATGTCAAAGACAAGCGAACATAATAAGATAAAGTTAACAATGTATAAGTACCATTATAATTGTGGGCATATGCTCAAGAACTAGGATTTTTTTCCCTATTGTAAAGCTTGAGTGAAGGGAAATATGAAGGAAATTCCCCAGAAAAGTATATGTTATAAAATATTATAGAGACGCCTTTAACTAGACAAGAAGTTCAGACTGAGCTAGATATTTTTTTTCTTCCTACTATTCTTTAATAATCATCATCTTACTATCAGTATTATTTACATTATCTATACAGTCATCTCTTGAAATTCCATAGCTTGCTTGAGAATGTGAACATTGAACTGGTAGATGAGCGGATTCTTCTTATATATTATATTATTCTCATTCTCTGTGAATCAGAAAAAGAACTTTTCAATGGAAGAAATTATCGCTTTTCATGAAAGAGAGAGAGAGAGAAAAAAAATTCCAAGTGACTGAATGGGAAGAAGATCGCGTGAGGATATTGTTTTCTTCAACGTTCATGCTCAAAGTAGGATGTAGACATGTATATTATAATTTTTTTCCCTCTCTCCATAAGATTCTGTAATTTTAAGTGAATGTCATCATGTAGGAATTAGAAGGAGAGCCGAGGGATTGATAGAACTTGTAAAGTATATGTAAATATGAAATTAAACTCACAACGCTATTGTTATTTGGATGACCATACTTGGAAGATTCCCGCTGGAGATTTTTCTCCTCTTTATATACCTCTTCCTTCTCACTCAGAGTGATCATTATTAGGAAAAAACCTATACCTTTTCCCATGCCAAGTCATATTCACATTTGTATGACAGAGAGAGGAGAGAAAAAAGTGTATCTCTCAATTGATGAACCTTGTTTTTTTATTAGGTTTTTAGTAGTAGTAGATGGTAGTAAATGCTAGTACATAATTATAACTGAAACTATAGAGTAAATAAGGATAAATGGAGGTAGCCATTAGGGATGAGAAGAATTTTGATCTATGTACTATTGTCCCTTATGATTATATGCGTTGCTCCGCCATGCTCCGCTTTAGTAATTTTTCCCTCTCTCTCTCTCTCTGTTTTAAACCATTGTCAGTTTAGAAGGGATGATATGACGTGAACTATTGAATGCACGGGAATTACCGAGTGTTGATGGCAAGAGGTTCTTGTGTTTTTCTTCAACTTACTCTCTGCTGGGCTTTGACTGTATGTACAATTATTAGATATTGTGAGAAGGGAAAAGGTGCGATGGTGGGAAGAAGGGGAAGCTATTGGAAGGAACGCATAAATGTTATGTGCGTTACTTATTTTGTGTGCTTAGGCATAGGAAGGAGTAGAGTGTGGGATATCGTGTGGGTATATATGGGAAAGAGGTAGGAGTGTAGGAAAGCATGGAGGAGACTGACTTGAAGGAGTCAGAGTCATTCATTAGGACATCTTTGTTTTGCTAGTCAGTAGACTGTGAATTATTCCATGGCGAGAGTTTTTCAAACGTGGACTCTAAACATGATTTTGAGGTCTCTTTTTACTTTGTTCATTCGCCTATGAAATCACTCGTGCAAACCTTATTCCGCACGACATCATATATTATCTTCCATTCTCTCTCTCCTCCTTCCACATCCCCCATTATTCTTCCAAGTCACCAGCATAATACTCATAATTATTGTGTACGGTGGTCACATTCATAATCTGTCTAAATGCATGGTACAGATGGCTAAAACGGATCTCTTCCAAAACCCACAATTATCACTTGAATTAGTTAAGACTTTATTCACTCTTCTTCTTCTTTCTTCCAAAGGAGCAGTTATATTATTGCATGTGTACTTACCCACTTTTAACATGCCCAACAATATCGCAACTTCACATGTCTTCCCCAATACTCCCTCGCCCATGGAAGTGTCCTCTGAGGAGAAGGAATAAGTCTCAACCATATTACATTAAATAAGGAAGGCTAGAGCTTTTAATCTTTTTTTCCCTCAAGGTTCTTTATCCCTCAATTATAATAACTAACGTCCAATGTAATGTGGGCACGTAATCTTACATGTACATATATACACCTTCATAATTACATACATTAAATTGCTTTTTCAAACTATCCTCTTTGAGAAAGGACATCTTCACCCAAAACTACAAAACATTTTCCCTCTGGAATCTTCGCCAAAACTTTACATTTTTCCTCTTGAAATCTCCGCCAAAACTTGACATTTCAATGGATTTGTTCCACACGTATTTATAGCTATATAAAAGTATGAAAAATATCTTTGTCTTCGCTAATAATGATTCCTGTCTAATTTCTAGGTGTGATTCCTGGCATGGGATTGAAAAAGGTAAACAACAAGACGAAAAAATATGTTAAATCTGGGAAAGGTAAGGAGACGACGATGATGAGTGGGAAAATAGGAGGGAAAGTGAAAAATCAGCAAGAGCTTGAAGCTCAAGAGAGACTCATTAATAACATTCTAAACAATGCATCCTCACCCCTAAATACCATGGTTTCTCGATGCATGGACCAAGTCTCACAGATGAGTCCATCCCAAATGGACAAAGATCCGGACGTTTCCTCACTCATCCTCCATCCTTCTATCATGAATAACAATCAAGAGGGCATGAGCGAGCTAAATATCAACACCAATCTCCTCCGAACATCTTCACCCTCAGCGGGAATCCGATCTGAAATGGAGTATGTCGTACAAAAAATTGCCGCACTAGCCCGAGCTACTTCCGTTGACTCAACGGACTCCAACGCCAACATCAAATTTGGTAGCACAGATTAACAATAAAAATATTACCTTTTTCAAAAAGTATGTACAAGAGAAGTCTCAACACATAACATTCTGTAACCACAATAACATTTCATTGAGTAAGAAAAAATTTACTATCAGGGGAAATTTGAAAACACAAATTTCAAACATTGCAAAAAACTCTTACGCCTAAAAGAAACTTACACAACTTACACTTCTACTTACTAAAAATGCCAAAAAAAGGGTAAAAAACCATCCCTTTTTAACGAAACCAAACTCACAAGAAAAATTGTCACAGAAAAACTCATGAGTACATTTATTTCCTAAAAACTCATGAATAACCTGTGAGTAAACGATCCTTCGAGCAAGTAATAGAAGGTTTTAAGAATAATATCACCATAGTTTATATAATAGTCTTATACAAATGGAGAGACAAAAATTTACCAGGGAATTAAAAGATAAAAATGAAAGTTTTGAAGGGAGACAAAATAAAAAGCATCCCGAATTATACAGAGACAAAAAAACACCTTTGACAAAAAGTATATGTACTTGTTTCCAAGGAGGGGAAATGAAGAAGTTGGTGGGCCAGTGAATTTCACTCACTTCTTCTTCTTCAAAAAAGCGACTACATACTAATATGTACATTATTTAATAAACCAAACCAAAAAAAGGAAATGTGTTGCAGCAGCAGTAACCCAAAGGTAATTAGGGGCGGAAGTGATTAAGAAATTCCACTCCATGCTTTACACCTCTCTTCTTATGTAAGACTCTGTATGTATAGAAACTCTCATCATATATTCCAGCAAAGGTAGACAAAAAAACCAAGGGATTATGATACTCTGCATATACAGAGAACATATACATAGAATTTGTACAGCATGGTATCTTACGGAGCAATAGACTTTGGACGGAAACCCCGCTGTATCTTGTGTAATACTATTTATTCTAACTTTTAGCTCATATGCTTAACTACATACACTTAACTTGTACATAGGTTACTACTCTATATACTCTTATGAGTATGATTATTATTATACAACTATAAAAAACCAATGTGAATGAGTGAAAAATGATAGATAGAAAACCATTCTGTTTTTCTTTGTTTTTTTCTTCTTCTCTCTCAAAAAAAATGGGCAATAATGCTGACAACTTGACGAGCTTTTTCCGACTCAAAAAATAACATATACGTTTAAGATTTAAGGGAAAATTAAAAGCAAATTATAGAGATATGAAAATTCTACAACACAAAAACATTACACACATGTATAGAAATGCACAGAGAAAAGAAAATACATGGCATTTGATATAGTAATATTGCCTAAATGGAGGATTTACTTGAACCTTTTCCTTGTATTTTATAAAAGAAAAAATGTTGCTTTGTGTCCGACGCGCTCCGGTTTCTATCCTATGAGGAGGAGCAATTAAAAGTGTAATAAAGGGGAAACAAATAAGAAGAACACGTCATAGGAAAAAACTTGTGTTACTCACATGTGTTTGTATTTGTAACATGTAAGAATGATTTGTAAGACACTTGAAAATTATCTACATTTTCTTTGATCTGATCTTTTGATAAGGGAAAGAGATAAAAAAATCTTCCCTTGCCTTTTTCAAAAGCTAATTACTCTTTTAAATTACAACCTTCTTCTTGTTTCTGACGCTGTATCTTTAGCATTAAATAAAAAAATTCATCATAATTACCGCGGATTTCACAGAGAATTTTTGCATTTACTTAACTTTGGTAATTAAAGTGGGAAAAAATTTTCCCAACATTTTTCTATACCTTTTACTCACTCTGAGTCCGGAGAAGAAAAAGAAGAAGGAATGACACAAAGCACATTTTGAATGACTACAAACGAGGCGGTTTTATAGAGTTGGACATGCTAAAAGAGTAAGAAAAAATATGTTCCTGAATATCCTGCACACAATATATTGAGAACCATAGATGGAAAACTATGATTACAATTACTGTCAAAGGATTAACACACAGTATATCTAGATTAAGGCTAAAAAAGGTTTAAGGAATCCAAGGAGTTCAAATCAAAATAATCAGACCAAAATATAAAATATTCTCCATTAATTTCTATATTACAAATATTAAATGAGAGAATTGAAAAAAATTAGAGGGGTTTACATTTTCTCTCTCAACAATTCTTAATGGAGAATGTTTGGAAATGATTATTTTTTTTCGAGCTACATTAAGGGAGAGAGCTAAACCGGAAAATAACACAAATGAACATGAGTCCTACTAGTAATTACTAGAACTGAACTTCTATATATAATAATTATATAAACATATTATATATTGATATGAGGGGAAAAAACTTGTTTTTAGATGGGTAGACACGGTATGTACATTGCATGAGTTTTAATAGGGGAAGGTTTGCAAAAATAAGGTGTAGTAAAATAGTAATAATAAGGTTTTTTGGGGGGGGGGAGAGGAGAGGGTGAGAGAGAAAACTACTATTTAAACTTTTGTTTTTGGTTTTAGTAGGAAAAGCAGCCTTGGAAAAAAAACTCATGTGAGACACTACTAATTTTACTAAAAAAACATATTACAATTATTATTGTAATGAGGTATAGTAGAATATTTGATAGGGTGAAAGAGAGAGAGAAGCCAACATTTACTAAACTACTACACACAAAAAAACAAATACTAAAAGCATTCTAGTGTGCTTTTGCTATTAAACAAAATTCAAAGTTCCATACAGAAATGAACAACGTTTCCTATTCACATTGCCCAGGGTCCTACAAAAACCTTGGTCAATTTTCCTATTAATTGTAAAACACAACTAATATTATACAATATGCTACAGTTAACTATTATTATAGGACAAAATACTATATATACATACAATATATATAAAACTATTTAAAAAATTAATATATAGAAAATCGTTAGTTTCTAATAATTTTAGATTTTAAGACCATCTTCTTCTTAATTGTAAAAAAAATCATTGAGAGAAAATAATAAGGGGATTAAATATTGCACCATTTACCTTACAAAACACACAAAATGCATAGGTTTTTCTCTATATATTTCCTATATATTAAGCTCCAGCCCGAAAAAAATGTTCAAGTTCAATTATTTGGTTTAGAAATTGTTTTTCGTCGGAGGATATTTTAGGAGAAATTACATAGGAAATGATTTTTAATTTCATGCGTAAAATCCTAACATTTTCTCATGACATTTAAGTATAGGAAATTTCAAGCCCTTGGAAATTTTGAGTCTTATTGGTTTTTAAGCCTTGAAAAAAATGTTTGAGACCTTTTGCTTTTTTAATAATTCTGGGAAATTTGACTAGACATAATTTTTGGATTCCCCATTTATATGAGCCCATTGTTTTTTTTCTGACAGTGTCCTATTATAATGACTTATATAGTAATATCATATGATACGATATGAATATCAGGGAATTGTATTATAAAATAAATGAATTTGAACAAGATTTTAGAGTCCTCCCGTAAATATATACTTTCCTATTCCTCTCGTTACACCCTCCCCCGTTAAAAAAACACAAGATTGCACGAGAGAAATTTTTGTGAATTGTGTGTGAAAAAGCAATACAGGCATGGACGAAAGTTATGATGATGAGAAGCGTGAAAAAAATTGTATATAGACTTGTGTGGTAATTAGACTAAAAAATTATTTTAAGGTGTCAATTTCCCCGTATCATACCATACTTTTTAAGGTGGGTGGTGGTGGGAGTAGTAGTACACCGGGGGGAGGGGGTGGAGCAAAATCCTATAATGTTTTCTCGCCCACTCTTAAAGAAAGAAAAAAAGGATAAAAATGGGATTTTATGGTAGGGTCCAAAGTGATGGAGGAATACGTGTCTATATAATTGATGGTAATTTAGTTACTATAGATTTAAAGTTAAAATCCCGTCTTATATCGGACGTGTATCATAAAACGTATAAATGTAAGTAATTTTTGTACAAAATGTACATTTCTATATATATACATATATGTTTACTGTCTAGAAATATAACACATTTGCAAATATTATCATTACAAATTATGATTAATTCTATTAGGAATAGTAACACAGACGTGAATTCGCAATGTATTTCATAAGTTTTACAATTAACAAGAAAATTGTCTAATTATTATTATTACTTAATATATAAAAAAAACACGGTCAATTTTTAAGTGTCTACTGTATAAAAAAACCAATATATACTGCTAAATTGGCTATATAAATGCACATATAGAGCAGATAAGGGCAAAGCTACGTTGCGTATAATATATAACATATAGGAAAACTCAAATATACAAGGTACTGTTGCAAACACATGAGAAATTTACACCTTTTACAGGATATCAAGGTAATACCAAAAAACGTGTCATTTTAAAAGCTAAACATACAAACACGTCGAGACTTAAGAAAAATAAAATGAAAAATCCACATGTTATGAAATGAGGGAAAAAGCCAGAACTATCGCCTCAGAAAAGGGTCATTTGAGACCATAGTTCTGAAAATCAATCATTCATCAAACGAACAAGGAAAAATAATATAAAAAAATAACAAGGATTTTTTCATATACTCTTAAACACGCATTTAATTATATCATGTACATACTATCCCATGATATAATTATACTACTACTAAACTATACTAATACCCAAAAAATAACAAAATATACCGGACAAAACCAAAAATTTACCAAATGATTCCAAAAAATATTAAAAATAAAAACACAAGAGAGAGAGAGGATGAGACAAAGATGCAAATAAAAAGTAACTAAAAAAACGAGAGGCCAGTCACATTTTAAAAAAAATACAGTTGTTGGGGATCTGGGGAGACTCGCAAAAAAAGGAGGTAGAAGAAGACTTTAGAAAGTTCTAAAAAAACTATTACTATTACTATAGTAAATCTATACTGCAACAATCGAATGGAGCGGAAACATTCGCGTCCGCTCACAATATATATTATACTATATACATAATAATTGAAAAAAAATACACACACAGCTTCAAAAATAAATACATGCCGATTCTCTGCAGCTGGGACAGGGGATTTGGCTTTATATATTCTTATGACTTGACCATACACACACATGAATTCAAAAAGGTTGAGCATCTGACTTTATCAAAAACTTTTTGTCGAAAAAAACCCTCTTCGTAGAAACTCAAGGAATTTTGAGAAAACAAATTGTATCTTTCTATTTACTACTCATATTTAAGAAGATGAAAAATATTAGGAGGAATTATATTGACTGAGCACAAGAATAAATAGAGAGAGAGAGAGAGACAGGGAAAGAAAGTGTGAAGGTGAGAAAAAGGGGATGAGAATTTTTTAAAATCCACAAAAACTTTAAATTAAAAAAAGAGAACACAAATAAACTCACACATGTATAAAATAAAAAATATTATCTACTTTACCTAAGCAGGTAAAGTTATACGGTAAAGTAGTTCCTCTTTTTTCAAACAATGAACGACATTATTAACTTAAAAAAGCAAAAAAATTATAGGATTCTATATATTTTTATATGTATAATAAAACAAATACAACAATATATGGGCAAAAAAAATCTTGGATATCCTTAAAAAATATTTGTGGATTTAGAAAGAGAAAAAAACCCGCCAAAAACCTTGTTAAAGTTAATAGGAAAAAAAGAAGGATTTTAGTATAAAAAAAATTACGCATTATACAATATTATACTCCGCAAAAAATATCCATTTTCCTCCATGAATTTTTCTCTCAATTAACACAAGAAATATCCAATGAAATTCATAGGGAAAAATTTTGAAGCCGGAAAATTGTAAAATCCTATAAGTATATAGAAATGGGTAGAAAATTTCTTAAATATTTTATACTTTGTGACAAAAAAATTCCAGGAGTTTCTATGAGTTTTAAACCTCGCAAAGACAGATACTGAAAAAAGGGTGTAAAGTCAGATGCTGGCGTAATATGTGCGTGTGTGAGAGAGTTAAAAACAATGAGAATATACCAATAAAAAAATGTTATCTATGCGTAGCCGTTCCAGAAAAGAAAAAAAACGGACTTTAAAACAAAGAATAGCATCACGAAGTTCCGTTCTTTTTGGATATTGTGGAAAAGTTGATACTCGTGTGTTTATCCTTACGTTTCACACGGTAGGAGCTTTTCGTACAAGACGAGCTATGCAAAATGTATGTGGGGAAAATCATGAAATGACATCAGACGAAAAGAGAAGGGAGAGAGAGAGACATATATAGTGAAATAAAACTATTTTTTTTAGTTTTCTTACAAGACAGTTATATAGAGAGAAAGAGGAAATGTACTTACTCTATTCCCTCAAGTGCATTTTCTTTTCAAGGAAAGGCGGCGTGCTCAAGGGCTACATCTTCTCACGGTGTCTGCTGCCTGCGAATTTCAAAGGGAAACCCTCCAACTTGCTCGCTTCCCCCATAAGTACCCTTTTTTTGTCTTTTCTCACCCAGTATATGCTACTATATTGTACTAAAATATATATGTATATGCAACTTCCATATATGTAAATAGCATATACAAATTCATATGCAAATACATATGAAAATACATTTGTCAAAGCATAAGCCCATGCGAATGTAAAAGCATATACCAAAACATATGTAAAAGCATAGGGAAAAAGCGTTATACTCACAAGAAATGTACGTTCTAATAAAATGTCACCTTAATTCTCCAAACACTCAAGTATACCAATTAAAGCCTTGACTTCGTACACACTAAATTGCTTAATATCTCCAATATAAGGTTCATGGCATAAATATAGTAATTTAAATAGAATACATAATTGTGATAGGCTCTGGATGAAGGAAGCGTAGAAGGAGCAGTCCCATCAAGAAAAATTTCATTCTATTTAAAAGATGATAATTCTCATTAAAATTAAAGGCATAGTAAGAAAAACACTCGGTCAGAAAGAGTCTCCCATCACAAATCCAACAGACTCTTAAGCTTGTACTTTTAAGCTCATAACTAATTAATAGCTTGGGAGAGTATTAAAGTGTACAGAGCAATCATAAATTATCCTTGATTAATCACAGTTCACATTAGCATTGATGAGGAAAATAGTAATAATAATGGTTCGTAATAATCATACCCCGCTTCATATAGCTCTTCGACTTAACCACGTGTTTCCTATATAACACTACTACATACACAGTCACAGTAACTTTTTCCAGAGACTTTGATTAAAAAACATACGTAAGATATTATAGGAAGGACTCCAGCAATATATGTATCTCTCTAGAGATAGAATAAAAGGCCGAATCTAAACTGACATAATGAGTACAAATACTAATTGAGGAAACTAATTGCAACTCTTGCAACTCACAGAAGCATCCTTCTTTTTTCTTCCGAGACCTTCAACTTGATTGATGAATATATATAAAAATTTTAACATAGAGTCTATAATATATACGCTACCTCAGAAAAAAACATATAGTTTCTCTACATTTACGCAACTTTACATAGAGAATAGTCACAGCTTACAGGGCTTAACTACTACACAATGTGGGGAGTTACCAAATCTTTTATATGCACGTTAATTTACCCAAAGCTATATACTATTGTATTATAGTTGGGAGAGAAAAAAATAACATGCATTCTCTTACAAGCCTATACATACCATATAGAATAAATATATAACACATGCAATAAAGGGAGAGTACACTGAGAGAAAAAAAAAGATTGCCCAAAAACTTCAAGCTCACATGAACATAAACAGAGCAAGAATGTTATTATGATTATTATGATGATGAACCCAAGTATATTATATTATGTCCGGCCATCATTTTTCCATCCATGGAAATGACATGAGTTTTTCCCTATTTATATACATACGTACATGTAAGCAGATATAAACGTTAAATCCTCCCGTGCTAAAACTCACATGGCCGAGTCTTTTCCTTTTATATATAATCTCTCCCTGAAAATTAAATTCAATTTTCTCTCTCCCTAACTTATAAAGCACATACGTAAGTGTACATACGTATGTACACACGTATAGACATATTTAAAAAATCCCCAATAATCCACAAGTTCACAGAAGAGCTACATAATTAGTAGGGACAGTATAACAGTAGTGAGCATCACACGTCATATTATTACATAACAACACGAAATCCACAAGCCAACTTATAGAGAGAGAGAGAAAAAAAAGTAGCTATAGAAGAAGGGAAATACAATTTAATTACAAAATTGCGAACAAACTTTGTACAGGAAAACATTTTTCTAATTATTGACACGTAGAGGAACTTTTTTTCTCTCTCTCTCTATCTCTCTTCTTCATTTATGTACAATTATTATACTAGACCACAATGCTAAAGAACTGTACTTATCAATAATTTAATTGTAAGTGAGTTTTTCCTAATAGGCCAAAACCTATAGAGACATAAATGTGGAGGGAAAATCTGTGGAAATATTCCAAAGGCAATTTCAAAAAAATTAATTATTAGTATATGAAATTGTGGTGTATGAAATGAAGAAAAGGATGAGGGAAAATACATGGTGTACTTGAGTGTGTGTGTCTATAAGGTAATTACTCCATTTCTTGTGAATTGAGAAAAAAATGCAACTTTTATATATGAGTTTTCATTCTAAATGGAAAAAGTGAAGTGAAGCAAAGGGATGGGTGGAACTTTGCGAGTTTGCCAAAATTGTATAGAGTCAGATGTGTAAGAAAACTAAAAATGTGAACCAAAGAGCATTATTAATATGAAGAATACAATCGTGATGATGAACTACATACATTCCCAGTTTCAAGGTTCCTATTTCATAGCTAACGTAAGGTTCCTGTTTAAAATGCTTTTTTCTATTGCATAAAAATAATGCATAATAATAATATTATTATTATTATAAAAAAATGTACGGTTAAATGTGCTGATGATGGTTGTTGATGTACTGTGTATTTGTGCTAGAAAACAAAATCTTCCCCCCGTTCCCCCCTTTAAATAAATAATAATAATACAAAAAAATACAAGAAATTTTAAACCCAAAAGAAGGAAAAAAGAAGGAGAAAAGAGAAGAAATGAAGAAGAAGTTTAAAAAAACAACAAATTTTTCTGTCATATATAATTATTAAACACAACATAATATATATATATATATATTCACAAAATGTAGCGGAATTCCTACAACTACAAAATTTTAAACATAAAAAAACTAATCTTGAGTATTTTGTAGTAGAACAAAAACTAACAACGCGTAGTGAGTAGATATTATCATTTTTATTATAACAAAAATGAAAAAGCCAACCGTTCCTTCTTATGAGTTTTCTCAGATATTTTAATTTCCTATATCATTTCCTATTTGAAATCCATACTAAAAATCTAACCCACATCATCAATTACACCTTCCTGGGTTTTCTATATGAATGAGAGACCAACTTTTAATGCGAATCTCTTTTTCTTATCCTTTCCCCCTCCCTCTCCCCCCACCGGTTTGACAAGCCTTTGCTCACCATTTCAGGAAAGCCAAAATTATTGAAAGAGCCAAAATTTCCAAAAAATTACAATTTTAAAAATTCTATTTGGAGAAAACGTGGTACTGTGAAGGAATTCACTTTAATAAAAAAAATACAATTGCATACACAAAAATGAATTTTCAAACGAATTGTTTGAAAATAAATGAATTCCTAAAATGCAATTTTCTCCCAAAAATTGAAAAAAGAATAAGGCTGAAATTAATGGTGACAAAGGTTTGGTAAGTGAGGAAAAAATAAAACCTTGTTGTAATTGAATGATGTATAAAAATTTCTATCCCTAAAAAAAATTAACCTACCTCTGTTTTTTAAAAGCCCTTTTTTTAAAGGTAAAAAGAAAAAACACAAGATATGAGAAAAACGAAACCTCTATTTATTATATGCGTAGTTTTTGGTGGTGTTGTTGCTACAATTTCACAATATATTTATTCTTAGGGTGAAGGGTTGAAGTTGAGGTGTCGGAGGCTCCCTCGCACTTTATCCCCCACTTACTCAATCATTACATGACGTGACAAAAACTTTGACTTGAACTATGGACCTTTATGATTAAGTTTTTTTCATTTATAAAGGTTTTTTTTACTTTACTTTTTTCGTTTATATGAAAATTATATAAAGAAAATAAAGAAGGAGCAATTATTTGAGTCATGTAGTTTGTGAATAGGGTTTTTATAAAGGGATTTTTGGAAAGCCCATATGTTTTAATGGGTAGTTTTTTTGAGGAGTGGTAGGAGAGGCTAAACTTGGATACATGTATTTTTTCCATGGAGGAACGAACAACTCATGTGAAAATTTAATGTTCTTCTGCCTCATTATTATTTGTCTTGTCCTTGTTTATTTTATGTATGTAGAAGGGGAAGAGAAAAAAGTACGACGTTCATTTTCACATATGTATAATTTTGGGAAATAATTACCTCTAAATGAGTATGTTGTTTGTTTTCCCTCTGTATATTTAATAACAATAATGTAATAATTATTATCTTCCAGCCCAACGTTTAACTCTCCTCTCGATTCTAGGAAAACGTTCCTCAGGAAAAAGAAAAAGTTAAAAAACGTATTAAAACAAAATGTTAACACAAAATGTTACAAAACAACGAGAGGAGAAAGTTATATGGAAACGCAGGCTAAAAATCAATATTTCCTAGGCAGGGAGAAAAGTTAATGAGGAAAATAGCACATTTCCAGGTTCTTCATTAATTTGAATTTTCATTAAAAAAAATTATTTTTAATTTTGATTTTTGACGAAAAATCTTTTTTCTTCTTGTGTACAAAGAGAAGGAAAAAAAAGATTTGGACAAAAAAAATAAAAATAGTGTGTGTGGACATGACGTGGACAAAAAAAATAATCCTCCCAAGCCTCGTGAGAAAGTTCCTATTTGCAAGCCTGATAATCAGGCCTACAATCGTATACACAAGCATATTTATTGAGGATACATACATATATTAATTAATTAATTAAAATTAATTAAAAAAACTAGTAGTTATTGTAATTTTCATAGTCCTGTAATTCGACATATAGAGGGGGTATATTAGTTATACTACCGTAATAATAATAATAATAGATATACTATTATTATTATACCTATACAACATAATATATTAAATACATAATAATAACCAATATGTAAACGTCAAGTGATGTGTCCGACTTTTCATTAATTCCTTCACCTAACAAAAGGAATCTAATGACAGTTTTGTCATCATATTGTATACATGCATATATAAAGAAAAAAGGCATATATCAGCAGCTCTCGCTCCTCGCTATTTAAATACCTACAACATAAAATTTCTTCAATATTATTCTATATTCTTATACAAATTATTATACATGTATATTTCGTCCCTCTACACTCTAATCCAATAAACACACACACATACACACACAGCACACAACACACTCGCTCTACATATTATTCCATAGTAGGATTTTTTAACAACCACCACTTATTACATTGACAGGAGGTTATTTTTCAATGCTTTTCATCTATTCAATTATTATTGTATTTCTTACGGAGGGATAATAATTTCCCACTCAAATTATCTTTTGTTTTTTTGACATGCGTGACATTATTTTTTTTCCTTCGCTTCCTACACATAAGTATTATGATGAAAATACAGAGGTTGCTATTATTTTTCATGGGAGGATGAAAATGAAGAATTCTTGGAATATTAATTATTACGTACACACAGTTACTACTTTTACTATGAAGGGGAAAAAAGGAGTTGGGAATTCCCAATTTCAGCTCTCTGGGATAAACCCCATTTAATTGAAATTACCTCCGTGGATTAACATGGGTTCTATTTGATTAGGTATAATCATAATTATATATACGTACATAAAAATACATGACAACATTTACTTATATAGAGAACATCCCATTAAAAACATTGCTTTGTCTAGGATTTTATTATTGAAAGTTCTAGTGGAAAAGGGTTGATTTGATTAAAAACATTTTAGGTTTTGTTCTCAAATAAAAAAGCGCCCGTGGAAAGGGTTAATTTGAGAGGAATGATTTTAAATGAAAAAAAAGTGATTGTGAATATTATTCTGGATTGAATACCAAAACATTTTATAATGTTAAACTGTCACATTAAAATGACCGGAGTTTTAAGCACTATAAACTTTGTGAATGTACAAGATTATTTGTATTTATAAATAAAATAAATGCATACAATCAAAATGGATTTGTTTACTGTAAATAAATGGTAGATTTTTTCTATGTGTAACTTACGACGTATTAGTTGATATAATTATTATTAGTATGAATTAATTATTATTATTACTGTAATATAAAATACAACGAGTGTCATTTGTGTTCCATTTGTATGGAAAGGATTGTGTTTATTTTAATTGTAGTTTTTAATGCTAATTTTTCTTATCATTATTGTTATATGATCTTATGCACGAATACAAAAAAAATATATACATAAAATACATACCAAATTCGTCTAATATAGGTTTTTACAGTTGGACGCGAGTACCTATTTATAAAAATACAGAATATTTTAAAAATTTTTCATTATTTAGTTATTATTATTATTATTACTATTATTATACAATACACAAGGAAGAACCCTACACACATATATATTTGCCATTGCTAATAATTTTTAATATGTGAGGGGAAATAATACTAGCGAAAAATAATGCTGTCAAGTAATAATATAATTACATATGATGATAAATATGATGACGATGGATGGAAACCCAATTAAAACCGTTGATTTGTCTTGATGGAAAAAAAATACCCACGTTTTTTAGTGAGCCATATTTATTTCCATGTCATTTTTCATAGGAATTTCTCTTTTACGAAGCATTTTTACATGGATTTTTATTGAACTGGGCTCATTTGCTGGGGCTGTCACCGGCGAATTCTGACGCGATTTATACACGTGGATCATCCATACATAAATATCCATGTAAATTCCAATAGAGCATAAATTATTTATTTGGGGGCAATGAGCATAGTTGGGCATATAAGTAATAAAAAAAATTCATTAATTTACAGAGGCTAAAAACGTACGCGGATTCATTACACATGACATGAAACGGCCTTTAATATATGGACTGGGAATAGTTTTGAATTTGAATATTTGTTTGCTATTGAGGGAGGCAGTATGTATTGGACATGGAGAGAAAATGAGCTAATAGGTAAAGATTAGGAGGTTGAAGGAGAGAGTGATTGTATGGAATGTGCAATATCAATACATAGCAGTGCTCCCGAAAGAAATCCAGAGTATTTTACCGTTGGGACTTAGGGTCAGATTTAGTTTAAAATTTACATATATTGGTTGAGTGTGGGAGTTGAGGAAAAAGCAAAGTATAGGTTAGCTTCAGTGGTCTCTAAAGTATTGCATGGACGATGGTTGTGGACGAGGAGAGAGAGAGAGAGTGAGTGAAGAAGAAAAGAGGGGGATATAGATTGGAATGCCTCCTGGTCTCCCGATTGTTGTTAGTTGTTAGTTTTTTTTCTTTTGATGCTCTGCACTTACGAATCTCTCTCTCTCTCCTTCCTCCAGATCCAATTCACCAATGGAGATGTATGCATTATGAGGACATGAGAAGCCAAGAAGAGAGAGAGAGAGAAGATCCGAAGAGAATATGGATTTGAGTGTGTATATTTGTGGAGAAGGATGAAAAGCATAAAATAAGCTGAGGAAGGAGAGAGTATAGGAAAGAAGAAAAAAAGTCGGCCGAGAGAGGAATTTCTGTATTACAATGGTAAGAAATTGCCCCAACGGAATTATTTTGCACACAGTTTCATTTCGTTAGAATTGTATCGGTGTAAAATGGAAATAGTTGATTCGGAAATCTTGAGTGCGTAGATGTGAAAAAAGAGTGTTTTCGGTTCCAGAATGATTTTTCTTGTCCTGCTCTCTGGAAGCACACCTTTGGGACTTGGATCATACGTCCCTCCGGAGTCACAACCATACAGCTTTCCTACCTTTCCTTTCACATTACACTTTCATGTTCAGTCTGATTACAGACTGCATCATACCTACTACCTTATAAGAGGAGACCCTCTCAGATAGGCTTACTTCCACTAACCTTCCAAAAATATATACGTATTTCCAATCCTTACATCCCTGGATCCTTTTGGATATTTCTAGATTCATCCTCATGTAAAAACATACAAGTCTATTTAAAAGGAAGGAAAACACTATGTACTAGGGAGACAAAAAGCTACTCTAAAAGTCACAAGTATTGCCTATCAAACACTGTATACTAAATACGCTTCCACACCCATTCAATCCCATACTATATTCTTTTACATCAATGGCCAACTCCTCAGTCCGTCTGATTATGCAGGATTTCACCCTCACATTACTCTGCATAAAATCCGCCCAAACGGTCCTCTCATCCTCGGGCTCTTCTCCATCCCATATCTTTTTTTTAAGAAGCAAAATTTCGTAAACCTTTCTAAAAAAGGTATAAAAATTCGACACAGTGGGGAAAACAGAAACTATGGGTGTTTCCTCCATCCTAAAAACATAATAACTGGAGCCAATTCAGTCGAATCTCAATATCTTTCTATTGCACAGAACCCTCTTGAACCCTCCGAAAGTTACTGCTTCCCTCAAACTTTGGTCAGATTTTCTCCTTAAGAGTCAAGTCAGTGATGCTATTCGTGTACTTTCCATATTCCATTTGGTTCTTCTTTAAACTCGAGCTTTTTCACTCGCTAACATGCCTTTCACCTCTGAGCATATTATATACAATGCATCTGTATGGAGTTGCACATCAGAAGGCAATAAGTGTTGTTATTTTCATGCAACCCCTGAATGTTTGAATTTTTCTTCAAAATTTTATAACATGACCCCATTAATATGAGGATTCATGGGTTCTACCTATAAATCACACTTTGAACCTTTTTAAATTCACGAAATTTTACTTGATATTTGAGAATGGCATTATTTTTTGTACGATTCTGTGAAAAAGTTGTCTAAATTTAAAAACAATAGCATTTAAAATAAACTACACGTTAACCCATTGTCTATTTGTTCAGTTCGGGAATCTAGCCAAGGTGGTGATTTTGACGTGATGCAAGGCTTCAGGCGTTTTCGATCCATTGATTTATTAATGTTTTATCCATCCTTCCTCATTTGGATGTCACCAGGTAACTATTTTTCGGAGCAATGAGACATTGTTGGACTCTTGGTTCACCTTTATCTTCACAACAAAGCCGAACTTGAGGTAACAAGTTGCCAGCCAATGAAAAGCATAGGGTTACTTTTTCCGATATGTGAATGCGAAAAACCTTTTCTTCTGGGAATGTATAACAGTGCTGATGAGTTTGTA
>JAQFXU010002944.1:0-18239 GCA_034693705.1 Spatulosminthurus flaviceps
CTTTCATGGAACCCCACTTCCAGTTAAATTAATAATTTTACTGAAAAAGGCAGAGCAACTTTTGGAAGATGTTGCTTATGTCAGTTATTATTGAATATGTATTTGACTTTGTGTTGCAGAAAATTTGATAAAAGGGGGATAAAAAACGCAGTTTTCAGCTATTTTATCGAATTTCCGGGGGGTACAAAATACATGCTTGTACCCCTCTGGGATTTGAGTGGGGGGTACATGTACCCCCTGTACCCCCCCCCCCGTTGTTAAGCGCCTGCTGTTTGGTAACTATGGGCCTAGCAAAGGGTGACATCAATTCAGGTCATTATATGTGACCAGTATTTCCGTATTCTCTAAACTATTGGCTCCGAAGATGTGTGGCAATTTTATTTGGCTAAATTAGGAATTCGAGTGGCAGAAATCTCTCTTAAACTGAGTCTAACACTGGAAATCCTGGTCGTATTATTGAGTCACTTCTGCACAACCATATATATTCCTTTTTTCTGTTACAATTAAGTACTATTATTTTTGTATCCAAAACCTATCAAATCGTGATTTATATGTAGCCTTAGCTACAATGATTATTGTTGACATTCTCCAATCTTCATCAGAATAAAACCTTTTCCAAAAACGATCTATTGTACAAGCGATTCTGTTCTTAATATCTGCGCATGGGAACGTTCTCACTCAGTACTTTGTTTTCAATCAGGAAAAAGTACTAATTACTTTTTTTGCCAATCTTTGAAACTCAGAGTAAAAAATGTCCAACAGAATCAGGACTTTGTTTTCACTTTGCAACATGCAATGTGCATATTATGCGACTGCCGTTATCATCATCATCATCCTGATCATGAAGATTTCAGGTAATAAGATAGGTCTCCATTAATTTTTGGCCCGATCAGTATCTTGTTGCATTTTATAATGTACTAGGAAACAGCAACGATTGCTGTTTTTTTTGTTTGCAAAGCTTTGAGCTAATAAGATATGCTAAATAAGGTATGCCCATATAATTTCTTTTCTTTTAAATAATTACAAGCAATTAGGCCAGAATGATATGCTGGCCTAATTACGTGTTATTATTTAACAAGATTCCGCAAATGCGGGTTTGGGAACGTTCTCACTGTTCTCAGTACAGTTTGTTTTCAATCATTTTTTGCTACTTTCAGTAAATAATATCCAATAGAATCTGGAGGTATGCATTAGGACAGGCCATATCAGTTAATGCTTGCTATGTATACCCATCATACCCTCGACTTATCATTTCTACAATTCCGAAAAGACAGTCGTCGGAAATGTTGAATTGGGGACAAAAATATCGGTGTCCGAGGTTTTTTACAATTATGTGCCTTCGCTATTTACTATTTACATGATAATAAAAACAACCGACACACGAGTACTTTCAGATTTATCTTTTATTCGGCTCTTCATGCTTTTCATTGACATGACAGTACAGTATCATCTGATCTGGCTCTTCATTGCACGGAGAAACCCTAATATTGCAATCACTAGTCCAATATAGTCAATAAGTATCGCCTGCTATATATGGCGCTACAGTTTTAACGATTAGTCCATGTAATAGTGGACAATATAATTCCCTACACATTGATATGTATCACGGTTGATATGTTTCCAGACAGTCACATTTCTATTAAACTGATA
Source organism: Spatulosminthurus flaviceps (assembly GCA_034693705.1). Lineage (NCBI taxonomy): Eukaryota > Metazoa > Arthropoda > Collembola > Symphypleona > Sminthuridae > Spatulosminthurus > Spatulosminthurus flaviceps. The sequence goes on from JAQFXU010002944.1 coordinate 1,651, forward strand.
ATTTATTTTCGCCAAGAGTTCAATAAGCTTCGAAAGTTTGCGATTTGCTGTAAAGCATAATATGTTCCCAGTGAAATCCTGGATTGGTTTGAATAACTTAATCTCGTAAATTCAGTTAGCAGTGTTACCAGTTAGCACTAGCACCATGCCGTTGCAAGACAACAGCGTGCACTCTAACCCATTTGTTAAAGACACTTCATGAAATACAATTTGCACTAAATCGCTCTTAAAAGTTTATCCAACAAACATGTAACTTAACAACTTAGGCAGCCAACTGCTTAATAATAAGCCAGATAAATAACAAAGAGCCATTACGGGTTACGGCATAACGAAAAAGTCAATACCTAAATACAACATACAAGACAACTCCCGAAAAAGCATTTTTATTCATCCCATACGGCGTCTTTGCTTCAGTATTCAGTGGTATAAGTAAGTACTTCGAGAGATCAACGCAAAGGCAAAAAACTGTTGCATAGTTGCAGGGTCTTTTGATAATAATTTTGCTAGAGCTATTATTTTCCGTACATCCAAGCAAAAAAATTCTTGGATGTTATAATATTATAGGAACAGCCTTTTAATTATTTTGGGCAAATCAAAATCGATATGTAAATAAAATAAGTAATATGGAAACTTAATGAAAAGAATCACTGCGCTGCGCAATCAGAATCAGTAGTGTAGTAAGTTGTTGTTTGATGCGTGGTCAGCAATGGAATCTCAGATAGATTATAATAATGTAAGACAATAATAATAATTATTATTATAATAATTATTTTATTCTAAAAATAGTGCAACTTTAAAATACTTGAAGTAAAAAGAAGTGTTGTTTTAATAACCACTGCTGTTTATCATTTAAAAACTTACCAAAATGATTGCACAATCATTGAATACCAATAAAAAAATTAGCTCTTTTTGGTGTTGACGCATGCGGACCTTAAAAAAGTATAATTATTTTTTGTAATGATTGGCGAACGACAAAGTTTGATACAATCAGAATTTACAATAATTAAAAGTTGTTGCAAGTTGCAACCAAACGCAACCCCTACTCTACAGTAAAACTTAAGATTTTTAGCACCGAATCTGTTTCCTATTTTGTAAAACATGTTTGTAAGTTACATTATCAACTTCTTTTTCAATAGATAGAGGAATTTATACACACACAATAATAAGTTTAATTACTGTACAGAAGATTGTATGATAAAACCCACAACTCATAATAATAGCTTACCTTTTAGCTTTCCACCTCTAAAATTAATCAGAATTATATTCTGGCAGTAAAATCAAAATTCCTTCCGGTATAGTTTTAAAATATGGTAAAATAAATTGGAATGCAAATTATTCTATTTCGAAAATAGTGCTTATAAGTCAATTAAAATTTAATACGACTTACAAGCTGATGTCATTAAATTAATGAGGATTCTTTTTGCAACCACAGGTGCGATTAGGTAAGTAGTCACTGACAGTCGTGCTTACCTATCCTATTAAAAATTAAACGCTATTTCGAGCTAAACTCTCGGAGAAGCAATATTTTCAAGCCCACAACTTGGCTTATTGTGATTTTACATGTTTTCTCTGCTTTACATTTATAGTTCTTTAATACACCTACACTTACTACGAATGATATGGTTGGATCTCAATATTTCAATCCAGTTTTTACTGATTATACTGCTCTGGCAGGACATATGAGATGTCGTCCCAAGGATGACGGTAGAGTCCCTGTTTCAAACGTTTCTGGTCCATGTAGTGACCTATGAATCCAATACTTCGCCCCAAAACGAACAATCCATTTATAGATCCCATTTCTATGTACTCTTGCGCTTCTTCCCTAAATGGTAAAAATAAAATGAATAAAATGATAAATGTTAATCTTACACGATTATATCTCGGCTGAATTTAAAAAGGGCTATATTCCTGAGGAGACAACGCAAATTACCCCCCGTAATTCCGCTTCTACTTGTAAAATTAAAAGGAGCAATTTGAAATTGCCGCTGCTTGTACGTACGAAAGTACATAGACTAGTGTCCTTTGAAAACTCAGCGATTAGCCTTTTAGTCTCTTTTTGGACGCATTTTTTAGAAATCCCTGTTTGAATTTAGCCGACGATACATCCTCTAATAAAACCTTGATTCACTGTGAAATGCATTACTTGTTAAAACAATTAGACTGCCGCAAGAAATCCACGAATGCCACAGCGATGATTCCATCCACGTTTAAAATCAAATTTGGTTTTTTGGAAGTAGTAATTTTCTCAACTTCCAAGGCATAATCCAACAATGGAGTTTTTGGAAAGTTTTTGAGAACATAATCTTTGATAATTTTCACTCGCATGTCTGGATTGTTAATCGATTTAACTCTGTGTCCGATTCCCATTATCAGCTGGCCTTTCTTCCGCATAGAATTAACGAAATCCATAGGGATCATGCCAGAATCGTAGGCTTCGCTAAATTGTTTTGCGGCATCGTTCAAAGCACCTCCGAAACGATCACCCTGCGAAAACCCGCAATCAAGTTTTAAAATATTTTCATTAATACCAATTACGCAGTGCAATTAAGCTAGTAAAATGGAATGTCAAAATGACTCACGATAGTAAGTAATCCTGACACTAGTGAAGAAACGAGATCTTTTCCTGCACGAGCACAAACTATGGTGTTATGGGCACCGGAAACGGCTGGACCATGGTCGGCAGTAACCATTAAACACATTTCAATAAACATGCAGGCATATCTAGGGAGTGGACGTTGGAACCAGAGGAGGGAGATGACACCTCCAATACCCAGCTCTTGTTTAAGTACCTGCATTAAGTCAACTACTATTGCAGCTGTCTGAACTCTAAACCACTGACCTCTCCGAACATCAAAACAATACAACCAAGCCACTTACGTCCGTAATGGGCATCCCAGCGTATAAGAGTTCCTGACCTCGTTCGTCACATATTGATGTCATAAAGGAAGCAGGTTTTCGGATTAATCCAAGTTCCCTAAAATTATTGATGTGCAAACGTAACCGTTTCGTATGCGACACAGCAACTCTTTACAAAGTTATAATGGTTACTTTACAGCTTGAATGATTTACCTGGCCCATGAGAAATCCATGGGAACAGTTGGGGGTGCTTCTTCTTCTTTAACTACTACTATCCCAGCTTCCACCAAAGCTAGAAACAATTTAAGCATAAAATTTTATAAAATTTTAAATATGTGTTAATTTGTGGCTAATATGATTATCTTTAAGGAGCCTGCTCATAGAACCAAAACCAATTCCGCCCAATGGTTTCACCCAAGATTCTTTCTCCCTTTACCTGAACTAATTATTATTAGAATTAAAATAAACTGAACCAACAATTGCCAATAAACATTATGCGATTTGACCCACAAAACTGTAAAACAAAAATATTGAAGAACTAAACAGTCCTCAGCCTTTGTAATTCTCATCCGAAAATATGTGAAACAAGGAATATTTACGCCAAATATTTTAAAAACAAAAAAGCTTGGTTTATAGAATCATTACTATATATACCACATTTTAAGTTTAGACAAAGCTATAAAGGTAGAAAATTTTAGGTATCCTCGCTTCCTACTATGGCAGCATATATGTTATTGGTTCAATGAGCCGAGAACCGTGGCTTTCATATTATCGGAAACACTCACTGTGATAAACTTGTGAAATTGTTTCTCCAAGATCATCAAACGTATCTGGAACATGCGCACCAGCTTCGCGAAGGGCCTTATTCTTGGCAGTAGCTGTTTCCCGATCTGAATTAGCACATGCTCCCGCGTGGCCAAACTGAACTTCGGATGCAAACATACTAGCACAAGTCCCTGTTTACAATGAAATACTAAGTACAATCGTTCGGTCAATTTACTTACATTGCATAATTATTACTCCAATTTAGCTACCTATACACCATGCGACTAGCGGTTTATTAATTCTTTTGTCACTGAGTGCCGCACAGACTTCGTACTCTTCCACCCCACCAACTTCTCCCAACAGAACAATCATCTTTATCTGCAGTAAAACAAATTGATTAATCAATATACAAGATTACTTTATAATTACAATACAGTAAATTTTTGGCGAGAATAACCTCTGGATTATTTTGATATCTCATGATAAAATCCATGAATGTAGTTCCTGGGTAGCGATCCCCTCCAATAGCCACACCTTCGTACACACCGTTACTGTTCTTCGAAACTATGTTGTTAAGTTCGTTGGACATGCCTCCTGATCGTGAAACATAAGCTACACTACCGGGCCTATACAATTTGGAGTACAAAATGTTGTCCATCATTCCTCCAGTATTTCCGATCTTGAAGCAGCCAGGTTTTATTCCACCGACAGTAGCAGGACCAATGATAGCGACATCGGACTCATGAGCCTTTTTGATTATCTTTCGTGTCATGTTCTCAGGGATGCCCTCAGCAATTATCGCAATAACACGGACTTGCGGGTAATTCAATGCTTCAAGCGTCGAGTCATAAGCTGATCGAAGCGACGCGAAGTTTACCAAAACATCTGCCTGAGGATGCTTTCCAAAAGCATCCGACATGTTCTTATACGCTGGAATTAGAATCTCTTTATGACCCCAGTAGAATTTCTGCTTATGATCGCCCGTGAAAGGATAAATCATGGCGACAACCTAAATTCAAACACAAACGTCAGCTAATCGAGAGACACAATCAATCCGTACCAATTATTTTAATGACTATCTTGACATTGGGAAAATATTATGATATATTTACATGGAGTAAATATTAGTTCACAATATACCCCGTGTAAAAATTTAACGAATATTTAAGAAGTTATAATGCCGAAATATCCACCTTTGAAACATGGATAATCAGTGCAAACGCAGATTATAAGCCCAGCAGATGCAGCGCGCGCCACACCTAGTGCCGCCAGTGGATATTCCGACATTTTTTTAAATCACAGAAAACGTACGGATGGTTCAGCGCGTCGACAAACAAAATCGAAATCCAGCATTCCTTGAACCGCTCTCGTCTGCATGCCCCAAACAATTGCTTTCGTATTTTTACTGAAAAGACTTGTTCCTACTGCTCCAGATCCACTTGTTTCAACCTTAGTTTCTCGTCCTTCAAGAACTACTTCCGATTGTTTGCGACTAACGGGAGGACTTTTCTACAAGATTAAGCATGCTCATTACTACCTCTTAAGCAAAGTAATTTGTACAAACTTCTAAAAATAAAAATTTCGTTGTACTCCCAAAATCGAGTAAGTTGTAAGTTGCTAGTACGCTAGTAGTTAAGTAATACGTAGTGGTTAGTAACGTATCTTTAAATATAACAAAGTCATACGAGTCGTATAATACGACAACAGCCAGTGGTAGTAGTTTAATAATCTAACTTATCAAACGAACTGTGGGCTTTAGTTAAGAGTCTGACCATAACATAATGATGTAAATTCAACTCATCATCACAAATCACAATCAAATAATAATAATACCAACCAGCGAAGTTTTTAAAAAAGGCAAATTGTGACCGGATGGTATTTATTACAAAACATCAGCAGAAGATACCCAAGAAGTACTGGAGAGACTTTTTTAAGTAATTTAGTACAATTCATAATTTACCAAAACGAGACCATATTATTCTGAAGATCCCGGACAGGAACACGTGCATGATCGTGTGACATTTTACAGGAAAATAATTTAGAGCATGCAAAAGTTTCACATTTTCATCTTTTTGCAAAATAATTCGGGAAGCCACTGGCCTGAGGCAGGAGGTAAAGTTAACTAAAACTAACTTAAATTCACAAAAGAAACATTCCATGCCTATTATAATGCATCCTCACAGCAAACAAATAGAGTTTGGGATATTTAGCAGAGGGAAGGGACGTTAAGAACGGCAAAAATAAGAAAAATACGCTTAGTCAAACTTGGGAGAGAGACAACAAACATAAACCAACGAGTAAATAAACAAACCCGGTAAGAAAAAACATGACATTTAACAATTAACAACCGCAAAGTTCCCCACCTTTGTTTGAGGTTTATTAGCTGCTACTTTAACACCAGCGGAAAGGTTCCCCGACGAGGAGCAGAACTGAATGAACCAATTGAAAAATCAAAGCAAAAAAGTATAAAAGACAGAAAGTTACATGCTTTTCAGAAATCAATCTTACACATACAACGCCTGACAACTTCTGGTGAAACGATTTTGTTTTACAAAAACTGCCATATTTAAATACTCAAGAACCCTTATAGTCACACTACACAAACAGAAAGCTCGCAGTGATATGAAATTACGACTTCAGGATTCTGCATACATGAACATGACATATCCTTCTAAAGTACACTAAAAGATAAATTACAAGGTAACAAGACTCAAAGAAAAATTGTGTACTGCAACAAGTTTGCCTTAAATACATAACTGGACAGTTTAGTACATCCACAGAATTTACACCACTTCATTAAAAATGGCAAAGGAAATAGATTGCTACAAGAATATACCAGCTACGAGGCAAACTTAATGACTTAATTTCTTTAATGAGTTTGTAAGCCATTCATGTTATAGTTTTTTCATATAATAAACGTGAACAATGCAGTAAAAATCGGAAAAAAATATTCATAACATGCTTACTATATGCTTATTGCGTGATATAATTAGAACTTAAAATTACCACATTTTGCTGCCCACCGAGGAGAAAATTAGCTGTTGTAGCCGGCTCCTCTGTGCTAAAAGAAATGGGCTTTTTGCCCAGAGCCATGCCAACAATGGCAGTCATGTGAGTTTCGGGCCCGAAGACGAACAATGGTATGTCAAGCTTGACTGCAACGTCACGAATGATCCGCAGACCTTCCTGGTAATTAGGTCCCGCCCGTCGAACAAATATAGAAATTTTGAATTCCACAAGTTTGGGCTGGAATTCATTTAGAGCCTTGACAATTCCCTTGAACGTTGCGGCAACATTTGTAAAGTTTGCGATCCCACCACCAATGATTAGAACTTTGCCATCGGGATGCGTTTCTTTCGTCATAAGTGACAAGATAGTTTTCGCATACTCATACGTTTGTTGTTCGGATGGAGCTCCGGAATATTCTCCATAATTTGCAAGCTCAGTAGCACCTCCCATCTCACAAATAGTATCACTGTAAATGACTGAAGCACCACCACCAGCAACCATAGTCCATATTCGACCTTTCGGGTTTAAGATGGTTAGCTGGACGCAAATATAAAATCCGTCAGAGTGGTCACATACACAAGGAAGCAGTCTAACATAATTAATCATTGATCGTCTTACCTTAAGGCTTGCACCCGATTTAGCATCTAAATCTGCTATATACGCTTCCTCAGGGTAAGAGTCCCGTCCAAATGGTGCAGGATAGTCAATATCACCCCATTTGCCCCGACAGATAAAATCTGCTGTTGCGTCTAGCTTTGCGGCCAAATCCAGCATATAAATCTTGCCCCCAGTAACAACCAAAGGATTGATTTCCAGGTATGTGAAATATAAATCCACATAGGTGTTGTATAGAGCTACCACAAACTCTGCCACCACACTAAACATGAATTTTCAGTAAATCTTTTGCCCACTTTAAAATGATGTTGACTGATTTATCACTTATACTTTCCCGGTCGTAGTTACAAGTTAAAACCCTCCCTTAGACTGGCTCCTGTCTCCCGTCAGACATCTACGATAGATGGTTTTAAATGTACAGGGAGACATATTTGACTGACCGTTGATTGAAATGGCGGGATTAAATTGGTTGGGTGGGAGGTCAGCGCAAGAGCGATCAAATCAAATCAAACATGGTTAGTATGAGAGGTTGGTAACTTTGACCGGGAAACTAAAAGTCAGCGAAGATTTCTTTTACTAAATGCTTCTTGAAAAAAAATAAAACCAATTTCAAATTAAAAATCCTAAAAGACATACCCTTGCAGATCTTTGGTCAAATCTGTCAAAAGTGTATTTTGAATTTCTGAGACGGTTGGGGTTGCCCCGATTGCCACTTCCAACTTCTTAGCTTTAGCATCTACGTCTCCAATGTCAACTCCTCCTTCATGATGGAACAAGATTGTATCTCCACGTCGGTGAGAGTATATGCATACATAAGATTCAGACGACTAAAATTGGGTAGAGAATTTTAAATTTAGAATTTTTTACAGCTAGCTACGCTGGAAATTGCTAAAATTCTAGAAGAAATTATGTATATTGTACAACTTATTTCAAAATATATGAAGTTGTAAACCTGAGGGTGAGGAAGAAATGGTTCGATGATAAACGTCTTTAACTTCCCAGTGGCACGCCCAATCTAAAATTATGATATTAAAGCAACATACTTATATTAATTGTTAATAATTATATAGAACAATTATTTTTTAAAATTCTAACGACGATGCTTATTTTTGTGACTTATTCGTATAGTACAATTTCTAACAAACGCCGTGTAGAAAAAATTATTGTCAGCTGCGGATTGTGGATGGGCGATTCTAGTCGGGATGAATGAGATGGCTTGAAACAGATTTGATGGACATAAATCCACATTTTAAGCTCTGAATTGGATTGGAATGATCTGATCGGAAAAGGATGGAGTAAAAATCGTGCTCGGCATTAAATATTATAACCCTTGTGCGTTAAAGAAGGCAAAATGTAGACAGTACTGGGACTCGAACTCGCACGGCCTGCTTACAAAAGCACACATTTTTGAGTATTCGAATCTGGAGAGCAAAAATGGAGTACGTATAACCGAATTTTTTAAATTCTCGCACGGACGGTTTTTCCGAATTTCAGTTTGTAAGCTTTTTTAATATAACTATCTGGAGTTTTGCAAGCATTTAAATTACATGGAATAGGATTTATATTGTACACGAATGAACTATTTTTACCTGCAACTACAACCAATAGTGTCAATGTCAATCATCTTTTAAGTAGGTTTATCGGAGCCAAGCATATTATTGAAAATAACTTAATTAGTTGACGCTACTATTGTTAATGCCAGCAATACTTTATACTGTCCGACAGCGACAGAGGCACAGATACTTCATAATGCACACCGGAGATTATTTACGCGGGTCGAATTTTACCGTCACTAGACCACAGCAGGCAGTTACAGATCTCTAGATTAATTGCTAAGTTAAAGACTTCCTACTAAATACTAAATTTCTAAACAATTGTATTGATAACCTTCCCATCCGCACCTGCGATTCTGCGAATGGCTTTACTGCTTCTACAGAATATTTGAATTCATATGATTATGAATACTTGAAATAATAGGAAACGGAGCCCGAGAAGATAGTTTTAAAATGAACACCACAAAATCAGCATGTCCTTTTCCGTGACTAGGCCGAAGTGGCCATTGTAAGTGTATATAAGTCATAACAAAGATGAAACTAGCATATATTACAAGCAAACATAATTTTAATATTATTTTCTAACATTTGGTTGCGACTCCTTCACATGCTATTTTGAAAAAAAGGTAATGCATATATACCACAGTATTGTGTACGCTAAAAACAGTAGTTGAGCACAATAATAAGTATGGACTAAACTCGACCCACTGGATCCTGTTGTACTGCTTTTATTACCGTCGACGTAAAATACTTCCATTGCAAAATAATGCGGCCCAATTAAAAGAGTTCCCTCGCCCTTCATTTACAGAAGGAAGCTCGTCGGTTCACTTTACTGCAGACTAGCTAACAATCCCCATTTCTTTAAGTTTCATCATGCTTCTAAACCTTACTTTTCACTATTTCCCAAGAATCGGGAAAGTATGCATGAAATATCAATTCAATGTACTTAAGTACAGCCTTTGAGAACAAAAAATATATCTAAGAAGTATTAATAAGTTGTTTGGGAAAGTTGGAGTCGATGTTCACGGCCAAGATCATACAATTCAATGCTAGATGTTAATCGCATAGTCTGACTGGCTACGTCAACCTGGATTCATACACGTGTATATCTCACGATCAGTCACTACAGATTCTGTAGTATACAGATTACAGAACGACGACGACGTATAGCATTAACATTTGAAGCACCATTGTTATAAAATCAAAAAACTATGTGAAGATAAAGAAGTTACGCATAGCTTAGAGTCAGCCTAATTTCATAATGTAACAATGTGTGGAGTCATTTTCAAAACTGTGTATATAATTGTTTGTGGAATGGAAACATTACGTTAGTTTTTTAACTCTAGGCCATAACAAAACTATCTTAAATTTACGCAAAACTACTAAGAAAACTAAGATGAGAAATGAGAATTCGTCTCTCATGACTCTTGAGCCATTGATTAAGAATTAAAAATTCGCTTCAATCTAATAGTCTCTATTCAAGACCCAATCAAAAGTGCCAGAAATGTTGAGCATCTGCAACTTTTACCTCGACTGTATAGAAGTAGAATTATGTCAAAGTACAACCATACCTTTTGATTGGGAAGTGGTGGCTGGTGGCATTTTAGTTGAGCTGCTGAGCAGAACTACTAACCTTCTTTAATACATTAATACTAGCCAGTATAGTAGCCAGTGGCTAGTTACAACAACCTCAAAGGTGTAATAAGTCTTCCAAAGTGAAATGTTTGCCGGAGAAACAAACCTACAATTCACAATATGAGGAAAGATTGATTTTGCTACCTGTATATCCTTTTCCAATCGCTCCCCAATCCATTGCTTCACATTAGGAAGGTCAGCATTAACTTTGATTAGACCCAATTTGCCACGACGCTTAATCAACTGATCAGGCTTCGCTACCAAAGAAGTTGTCTTCAGCCACGGATTTTCGCTTACTAAAGTGTCCCAATTAATACTGGCATCCACACTTGCAAACTGTGCTTGAGAGTAACTTGAAAGGTTAGCAAGAGCCTTATTTAAAATTTGTTTACCCGTCGCCTCACGTATAGCTTTTGCAGACATGTTTCTTTCTTTCAATTGTGTATATTTTCAGCCTTTAAAATAAATTATTAAAATTCAGCAGATGAGTTAATACTACCCTTTCAAAACTGCCAGAAAAGTTTAGGCGATGAACTATTCGCACAAACAACCTTGGTTAGCTGTCAAAACCCGTCCCGTAATATCAATGATTCCAGTCCGAGAGCAGACTTGAGTTTAACCCTTGCAGATGAAACGACGTTTGAATTTAAACACGTTCAAAAGTTAAAATATCCGTTTTGATAAAATCAAACAATGAAAATACTCTCAATAATTGCACTACAGTCGACTCGACAGTACGACAGTAGCTTTCAATTGCGACTGGGCTGGGCGATTAACTGAGGAGGTAAGAGGCTGTGCAGTGTACCTACAGTCAACAAGCAATGCAATTCTTGTGTGGTTGGCAGTTCTGATTTCTGGTTCAGACATTTCATAGTAGCAGTGTGGTGTGATACAAAATTCGGAATCCAGCTACAGCCTACAGCACATATGCTATGCGAAGTTATGAATTCTGAGTGTAAACTGTATATACGCATGACAAACGAACATGCACGTCACGGTGGTATGGTGTATACATACTCGTGATTCTATAGCCTACACTACTACACTTTCTTTTGAACCTATATACATATATCAAGTCGATGTATAAAGATATACCAAATGAGTACAATTCTTGAATGAATTTATACACCGTACCTCCGTCCGTACGTATACGCGAGGTTTAGAATCAAAATGGAATAAAGACCACTTTAGCTAATTTTAAAGGAAGTGCAAAAACATGTATTTTTCATTATTATCATATTAATAATACATCAAATCGATTTATTGGAAAAAAATCCAAACTCCACCCGATAAATCGGATGCACGTAATGAGCGAAGCGATGCATGTGAATTTAGAACATGTGTTGTTGTGGTTGTGGGGATGCTGATACGTTCAAAGCTATGATGTGACTATGTCCACATTTCATCTTACAAACAAGCATATTTCAGTGTCAATCCTTGATCTATGCTTTTTTGCTGCTGTTCATTTGGAGAAAAAATTTTTAATTTTGCAAAATATTACATGATAACAAAACCATTTACTGCCCTATAGTTACTCTGACAAATGTTATTTTACATGCAAGATTTTTTACATAGGTACCAAAGGGGTTAGCAGAAAGCTTTGACTGAATGAACTGGATAAAATGTGGGTCAGCTTCGCATCAATAACGCATAATATATTGCATGCCAAATTATTTTATGATATCAAACACAATAATATACGGACCACACCATGTTTCCATCAAATCCTGGTAAAAAATAAATAGTTATTTCCGCGAACAGGATTTCCGATTGCTTCCATATCGTTGCGTTGAAACTTTTCCGCGGAAATATTCCCGACAGTAAACAACGATTACTCCATCATCATCAACACCGCGAACAATAATCACGACCAATTTCAAGACTCTGTCTAAACTTCAAATTAAATTTGTTTTATATTACACCAACACTGAAGTAGGATGGTTTCAATCCCCAGGAAGCAATTCATTTAAGTTTCGTTAAGTTCCAAGTTCCAATACCCATTAAGTGATTCGGGAGACGGATATCACATTCAAAAGCCTTTTTATCCAAAGGATTCATCCAAAAAAAATTAGTCCAAAACACTTTCGACCAAAATTAATTACAACCAAAATACAATTCATTCATTGTAATTTCTTCCAAATAAATTTCGCCCAGGTACAAATTTGTCCATTGAAATTTTGTCCAATATAAAATAATCCAATTCAATTTCGACCATCAAAAAATTTTTGGTTGACACAGTTTTTGCCCGAAATAATTTTGGATGAAACCATTGGACAAAAAGGCTTTTGGACAAGATGTCCTAGACCCAAAAACGATCGGGATTTTCGGAGCTACTGGATTTCAAATTAGCAACAATTATTTTGGCGGAATCGACTCGGTACTTCCATCAAAGTAGTATAGTTCATCCTATACTGTAGCACAAACTGGTTTCAATGGGCGCGTTCTATTTTGAAACTGAAACGGACTTTCTAGCTTATGACTAGATGGAGGCACATATCACGCCAAAGGTTGATTTGAACTGTACTGTAAAAGGTTTACCATTTTCCATACAACGAACATTTTTTCAACAAAAAGTCTTTCGACGATTGTGGACTTGTTTTGATTTGTTTTTAAAGTCCTCGTATTGTATGCTAAACAATAGCCCCTTGGTTTGTGAACGTATACATATACGCTGAGCACAGAATATGTATGCACTTTATGAAATTTGCTTCCACATATAACTATACTCATACAAACATCCCCCAAAGAAAAACCCGTTAGTTATTACCACTGCTCGGTTTAAATTCTTCAGACTTAATGCTTATACTGCGATTTGTGATAGTGTCCTTCAAGTTTAGCAGAAGTTTCCTATGCTGTTAGCTTTATACTTCAACGTGTAGTTATGAATGACATTTGCATTTGCACAGGAAACACAACCACCAACCACCTCCGTATGACTTGAACTTGTAGCTATTGTTAAGGGAAAAATTATTGAACATTTGAAAAAATCAAGAAATATTCCAACTTTTCCCACGAGGTTACATGATGGCCGTAAAAATTCACGTCAGATCTGACGTAAGAATCAGAGGTGGTATATCTTTACATTCCTACATATAATTCAGTAGTTTACATCAGCGCCATTCCAGTCTCCAGACTCCAATCGTCCGGTCCCACTGACAATTACCTGCTCCAGAACGATAAAATAATTATTTGTCAGGCATCATTCGAAAGCCCTTTCGCTTTTCAATGATACCTACTCACATCTCTATGTGAGGCTTACAATTAGTTTACGAGGTAAACGTCTCTAAACGCGGTATACTTTCATACATTTAGAAATAAAGGTATGAAAAAACCCGTCACAGAAAAAATGAAGTGTTCAAATAATGAACATATTTTAGCACTTACAATTTTCTCAATTTAGAGCAATGATATTTGGCAATGGCAAATGGAAATAATAATTCTGAAATAAAGCTGCCATATATTTTCTGAGGTGATACCAAAAATCATAAAATGCATTTTCATCAGTTGCGACTGAGCTTTAATGTATAAGAGGATCAAGTTTCGCTGCGTTTGTGGTTCTTTTTGATATTTTCAAATATGTTGGAAGCGTTTTTCTGAATTGACGAAAATTTGAAGGGCAAAATAATCAATATTTGTCTATTTTTGAAGACACTTGAGTTATTTCACACCATATATAGATAAGAAAATGTAGTGTAAATATATGGAAGAAAATATAAATTCATAACTTTCGAGGCAATTTATCATATATACTGATAAACTGTCATAATACAATAAGGCAAAGTACATTTGATTTCGTATTATTGTCTTAAACTTAAATCATACCACACAGTTGTTCATAGATATGGAGTAAAGTGCAAGAATTTCGAAACAGAAATAAACAGCGGTTTTTTTACTGTTAATACAGATAGGACTTTTTAACCCTAACTGAAATGTTTCTGAATTTTCCCTAAGCCAACTGAATAAATCAGGTTTTGGGTGTTGGAACGTAATCTGACTGAATGAATAAATTTTTGCAGGTATGAACCTAACTGAACTGACTCACTTTTTGGAAGTAGGATTCTGCAAAAAGTGACGGCATCCGATTGATGATACAAAAAATATTGGATCCTTACCTTACCAATCCGAAATGAATCAGTTTTTTCGGGAAGGAGCCTAATCTTACCGAACTGAAATGAATCAGTTTTTTCGATTGTTACTTAATCTAAAACCTTACTAACTGCATGACGTTATTATTATTAGAAAGACAGCTAACGTTGCTAAAAAGTCGCCCGACCCGGCCCGTCGATTAGCCTAGACCCGACCACCCGACCATTTCACATTGTGACTTTGAATAGGTATATGCAGCATGAACTTCAATGTCAATTACTCTAGAAATAATAATACGTGTGTAGTGAATCCACCAGGAAGTGTGAAAGAAATTCATACATTTCAATCGTATCAAAAATAGTAATTGGTTTCAATAATAATCCATTTAAATTGAATGTCAATTGCAACAACTTTCAGAATTTCAACGCAAGTTTTTCCCTGTAGTAAATTCCACGTGGAAGTAATTGCACTCGGAATTCCCATGTTTAAGAGAGATAGTTGGGCATTAATGAACACGGAAAATCTGGAAACTGATATCTAAAGAGACGTGGACTGCAAATACAGTTCCAGCACGTATTTAGCGTGGCACCCACATGCGAATTGCTGAGGTCAGTGTGCAAGAAGCGTGGGGGCTTCCTCTATAAAAGCATGTATGCTAAGAGTTAATACCGGTTAAATGCTTAGGCAAGCATAAAGAGAGCGAGCTCGTACAGAAATCCTTCGTTGTATGTACAATGTACATAACTAGCAATATTTATAGCAACTGGCAATTAGTATAGAAATGTAGTGCTGTATTTATTATGGAGGTTCGTATTAAGTATACATACGTAATCAGGAAACCGTAAACATATGATGTCCGTTTCATACAGGAGACATGCGATTGCCCACTAGTACAAAACGATGTTCAGTCAGCATTGTATCAGCAGCAGACACATGAAGCTCCCGAAAATGAAAAAGCTAATTGAGCACTCACAAGAAATCCAGTACGTATAGCTACGTCGATTTTTTCTGTGCTTACTTACTTGCATAAATGCATGATTGCATATTCAAAGTTTCCGATTAAAAAACATTCCAATTGCCTCTATAGTAGTGGACTCAAGGACAAACCATTTAAAACGAATTATGTAATTAAATAACTGTATCTACGTGCTGGTATAGGATATACTACTTCGACTTGTGGGAAAAACTTGAGACGGTTGCCGTCACGCTTCACACTATGGTATGGTCAACGCTAAATCATGCTGTGCATACTTTTGCTGAATGATCGTTTTTTCAAGCACAAATATTGTGAAACGTGATGGTGTGACCGCATCCGAGGGGAAACAAGCCAATCACCAAAGGTATTGCTATAGTTATACGGAACTTATATCGTTTCATCGCATCGTGGCTTTCTCATGATATAATCCATAATCCATATTTTCGAATGTTTACTCATACTTTATAAAGATAAAGACTACAGTGAAAGTTAGGGTTTCGCATTTTATACAAATTGCTGCTTTAAAAGCAAACTTATGAACATTATTTTTTTAAATTTTAAACTATTGTAGTACCCCCAAAAAATTACTAAAAAATAAAAAGATTACTATCTACGAATTACTTTATCCTTAATTTGAAATATGATATTTTGTAGCATATATTATGTAGTTGTAAATTATTACGTAACGATATTAATTTTTCTTTTTACAATAAATATATGTAAAGGTGTACGCAGGTGATTGGTAATTAATACATATAAAGAATGGGGATAGGACACAGGATTGACAAGATCCTCCTGATTTTTGAGTTGAATTTGATCCTTTAAATTGGTACAATAATTAATTATTATGGTTTCTGTACAACGGTTTCGTGCATGGCACTAACAATGTACAACTTTCAAGTGTTAAGCTCGGATTTTGATGAAATATATGTATATCATTCGAAAGCTCTTGCCGAGAGCTTTTCAAAGATACCTACCATATGTCTGTGTGGACCTTCGTTTTTGAGGAAAAAAATCGCAAAGATGGCGTTTAAATACATGCAAAATGCGATATTTTACCATCAAATTAGCCCCTTAATTTTGGCCTTCTGTGA
>JAQFXU010002945.1:0-18234 GCA_034693705.1 Spatulosminthurus flaviceps
CAGGCATGCGCGTAATGTATGAAGTGTGTAATGTGTGAATGAGTGAGAGCTGAGAATAAACCGTCAGTTAATATCCACACTGTGAGCTCCCCGTTTTTTTTCTTGGATATTTTGGAGACTCTCGTTGGTTGTACACATACGTCACACATTATGATAAACCATATTATCGACCTCAGTTTATTTTAATGAAATACTTCCAAGCACTTCTCATGGGTCAAAATTTGACTTGTATCGACTACACTGAAAATTGGATCAACTTTGAGGATTTAGAGTTTAAAATAATTTTTAACTTAGAATGGATTTTCCACATCCATACGTACAAATTGTACAATGTAATTTTTGTTGCAAGATATTGTAGGTTGAAAAAATCATAAATGGATTGTAAAAGATCTCGAGCCCCAGCCCAATACGTCATTGAAAAACGTATTGGTTAAAAATATGTTGAATAGAAAAGTTTGGATTTTTGAAAAATATCAACACTTTTTTGAAAACTAATGGATCGCATTGGCTCAAATAATTTTTAGGTAAGTTTTACTAAAACGTGGTCTAATTTTAACGAATAATTAGGGGAAAACAAGTACCTTCGATACTGACTACTTTTGAAATAAAGGTTATTTTGGAAAATTACCGCAAAATACTATATTTTTTTACGTACTTCTATGTGCATCATTTTCCTACCAAGTTTTTTAACTATTCAAGCAGCAAAAGATTTTAATCGCGTTTTGCTGAATTTGGACGCCGTTTAAGAAATGAGGCCGAAAGAGTTCGGATTAATGACATGAAAGTCTTTTCATCATCATTAACTGGAATTTATCGATAACGTCTGCGTTGTGAGCCTAATGAAGTTTGCATAATAAATATAATTTAAATTATGAGAAAAATGTGGCAACTTCGGAGTTTCACAGGGGAAACGGTCAATCAAGAATCGTAATTTCTTAAAATAAAGTAAATAAACTTATGCCAATGTTCTCAAAATTATTAGTGTTGAACCTCTCGATGAACTTAACCTGTTTACGTAGGCTTTAGCGTATCTCACCTAGGTATTTATTCATTATCCCCACTCTGGACATGTAATGAATATAGGTTAAAAAGCAGAACAAATTGTGAGTGTCGTTGTAAAATTTCAACGCCAGTTGGAATTTTAATATTAAATTATAGATTTCCTTTGAAGAGAATAAGATCTGCTAGAAATTTGTTAGATTTTGGTGGGGTGAGATTGGCTGAGCTCTATTTAATTTTCTGAATTTTGGATTTCGAGTAAAATTTCGAAATTTCGCAAATTTAAAAAAAAATTGAATGTCCAAAATGCAGGTGGCAGATACAGTACAAAGGAGTGTGATGGAAACTAAGTGTTTTTCAAGAAATTTTGAAAATTCTTTGGGGGCATCATAAGACTTTACCTTGTCATAGTTGCAAACTAAACTGCACAATGTGAATGAATACATATCTGCTTGAATATGAAGAGATACTGCATGGAAATTGAATTGTTTTTTTCATTTCTCGCAATAATATAATCATAGTATTTTTGTTACATGCATTCTATAATAATGACTGATGTGTATGTAAAACCCATCGGATATCTCTCCACAAAGTTCTTGGCACTTTGCCATTTTAAAATAATTTAGAAATAGCGGTATTGAAGCATAAATTTAAAAAAAAATTTATTTAAAATTAAAATAGGAAAGACAATTGTTAACAAATTCAAACTCGTGACGGTCCAACGAAAAAATTAGGTTTGTATAAATATATGTACATCATGGATGTAAATTAAAAGGATCATCATGGATTCAATATTAAATGTAAGGCGAAACAAAATAACTCGGTCAGCATCAGCACTTGTTAGATCTCTATACCAACTTCTTTGGGTAATCCAATACTTAGATAAAGAGAAAATCAATTGAATTTTCATTTCAGAAATTGTACCTACAAAGAAACTCGTATTACATATGATCGCAATGTTGGCATTTGTATAGCTTTTCCTTTTCCCCCTTATTAATTCGTTTATGCCTTCGTAGATTTGCACTGTGGGCTGCGCTGTAACTACAAACGTCACAGTAGTTTGGTTTTCCCCGGTATGAATTCGGTTATATCCTCGTAGACTTTGGGCTGTGCTGTAGCTTAAAATGTCACATTTGTATTATTTTCCCGCTGTATGAGTTTTCACATGTCTCAGCATGTTCCCAGGGCTTTTTGCAGCGTAGTCACAGGAGGCGCACTGGTATGGTTTTTCACCAGTATGAGTACTTTCATGGTCTCGTAAACCACTTCCTGTCCTTGAGCTGTAATCACAATACTTACAATGGTATGGTTTTTCTCCGGTATGGATCCTTTCATGTTTTCGTAGAGCTGAACTTTGGGTTGCACTGTAGCTGCAATGATTGCATTTGTGTGGGTTTTCCCCTGTATGAGTTCGTTCATGGTTTCTTAAATTTCCAGCTGCACTTGAGCTGTAATCACAATATTGACATTTGTAGGGTTTCTCCCCGGTATGAGTCCGTTAATGCTTTTGGAGATTTGAACTTTGGGTTGCGCTGTAGCTGCAATGTTTACATTTGTATGGTTTTTCCCCTGTATGAGTTCGTTCATGGTTTCTTAAAATACTAGCTGTATTTGAGCTATAATCGCAATATTGACATTTGTAGGGTCTCTCCCCGGTATGAGTCCTTTCATGGATTTTTAATTGACTACTTGTTGTTGTGCTGTATTTGCAATGTTGACATTTGTAGGGTTTCTCCCCCGTATGAGTCCGTTTATGCCTTAGCAAATGAGATCTGTAATTGGAGCGGTACTCGCAAAATTTGCAACTGAATCGTTTTTCCGTTGTTTTTACCTGTAATTTACTCTGATGTTTATTTGTGGAGGTCGGACCTAATGTTTCAACTCCATCGCAGGATTCGTACGGTAAAGTATCAGAAACGTTGGAAGGAGTGGAAATTTTAAGGAACTTGTTTTCTCGCTCTATCAAAATATCAGACTTATCACGCTTTCGTTTTACATTCTTTGACTCCTCGTCCTGGGATGGTGGATCTGAAGACGGAGAAGTTCCTATTAATGGCTGGTCATTTTCATTCTGAAATATTCCTTCCTGAGATTGATTTTGAGGATGCACCTTCAAATCGTCGGAATCAGTGAGAGCTGGTTTGGATTTATCTCCACTTAAACTCACAGACTTTTGCAGTGGAATCTGCTGGAGGCTTTCACTGTTGAGTTCCATAACTTTTCTGACAACAATTTCCACCTGAAACAAATGGAAAAAATAAGTTGGAATATTTATACCAACTGAATGAATTTCAGAGATTGATTCTTATTCTGAAGCGTCCTATAAAATTAATTTCAAAATAAGCACTGGGAATCAAAACATTTAAAGCAATTTAAATGGTCAGTATCAGTAAACCTGGCTTCGCTTACATTAGTTCCTTGTATAAGATGGGGTTCCCATGGTTTTTCATTTTTATTTGAGAATTCCCTTGGTTTTACTCTGCCTGATTCCGATTGATCAAAATTTTCCGAGTGCCTTGACAAGGACGCAGTTTTAGGATGTTCGTACTTTCTATGAACTGCGAGTTTAATTTTGTGGTTGAAATATTTGCCACATTTATTGCACAAATAAGTTGAACTTTCTTCCATTATGAAGGACCTGACGCGTTTAAATATTGTAACAACAGTTTTGAAGTTTGAAAAATTAGAATTATTACTGGTGAATTCTCATTTCCCAATTCAAGTACTCTGTTTAGTCTGTGAGTGCAATAAGAAATGTGTGATGCCACAGAAAGGCGGGATTTCTCGGATATACAAGCCGAGGTTTTGCTGTAAAGGACGATATAATGTGCACACATTTACATTGTTTGCTCTATCGTTTTAACAAGTAAAAGATTCCAGGGGTCAGGAAGTTGTGTCTTGTTAATCCCCTTATGTACGTCCATGGACATTGCACTACGTAAATGTTTATATTGAAACACACTTATACCTTTGACTGCTGTTTGTTTAGACATTGGTGTTAGGCATGAAAAAACAATGTACGAGGGCCGATTGGAATTATTTAACTCTGGATATGTATGACGCAGTGCTCAGAATTCTTTGAAATTTTCCATCCAACGACCTTTTGAATGTAAGTTCCCAAAAAATATAATTGTCGTTGCCGGAATTTGTATTTCCTAAGGGACCGATGCTACACATAAAAGGTGGAGTGTGAGAAATTGATAGTTAGAAAACGGCTGGTAATATAATTTGAGCCAGTTGGTGGAGGTTCCCTTAATGAATAAATTCCAAATATTCCTTCTACTAAATCTCTTATGTCTTTGGTTTCTTATGAACTAGATACTCCTGTGAAGACAATTCCGAACGATAAAAATCGAACTTTCAGAATTTATGAGCTTTTTCGTCTCTACGTAGAGTACATCAAAATTCCTTAGACTTCAGAGGGCAGTTACATCTGGTGTAAAGTGCCATAACACCCTATGGTGGTCATGTATTATATTGGTCGTTGTATGAATGTGAATGTACTTATAGGTATTAGAATAAAGGCATGTGTGCAGTGTGTATCGTTGCGTGGACTAATTTTACGAATAAGGGATGGACCTTACGATGGTAACCTAGTATTTAGATTTAAGTAAAATATCATCTTATCTGTCTCCGTAAAGTTTTCCTTTACAGAAAAGCACTGTCTGGTTTGGATTCGCCTACTGATAGGAATAAAGGACCACCAAAATCCTACTCCTCGGACTTGTGTACTTTAATGTTACAAAATAAAATATTCTAAGGAGCTTTTTCTCAAAGTCCTGTAGAATAAGTTAAAGGTGGAAGGAGACCTTTTAGGTTTGAAGCAGTTTTCTCAAAATCTTCCAGCTTTATTCAAGTTCATGGTATTTATACACTTTTAATCCATATGTTAATCCTAGTTAACACACTAACCAATATGTCACTTATAGACGCACAATTTCAACCCAATTCAATCACGCATCCAAAAAGCTTGCTCCAGTGAGCTAATTCACACAATCCTATCCTATACAGTACAAATACACAGAATGTTCCATGCCTTTCATGCTCGCACTTTTACGAGCTCAATGTTTACATTTGACTCTGAGCTCTGGAATGCTCCATGTATAATGCCTCAACTTTAGCTCATACTATATATATAGTGGTACTATATATTTACATACACTTTCTTCGACTCTTTCTTTTGTGAGTCAACTCTGTCCCTGAACCTAAACTCATGCTTTAACCTCATATGCATTTCATTCTTTCATTATTTTATATATAAGTAATATTATTCCTAAAATTCCAATTTTACCTAATTATTTTAACACCCTTCTTATTACTTATACTATAACAATAATGAATACATATTATATAATAAAAATGAATTATAATTATTTTCTTCTGATGTCTTCCATCAGAGGCTTGATGTTCTTACTCGAACCCTCAGCTTTGGTACTTGCAACCTCATCCTTCTGAGCTGCAGCTTCCTCCGCTCCAGTCCAAATGCAATTATTATCCACATAATAATGCACAATCCTATGGCAGTTATTCCCATCCATATCCAAGGGCTGCTCTCATGGTTCCTCCAATGATCTCGATCAATTGGCTCCAAAAGTGGAAAAGTTTGATTCAGCTTTTCCCACTTTATCATTGGTGTTAGATGCCACTCTAACTTCTCCATTATCAATGGATCTTGTTTTTCATTGTAAACCAAGTCCATTACTTTTCCCTTGTACGTGACATTATTCAAGGTAAAAGTGGCAGTTAGTGGGAGTGTAAATACACTTTCTGGGCAATTTACTCTCCTCTTTTCTCCAAGCGTATATTCCCCATCCGGACAGTAGACATAGTATTTATTATTATATGCCTTTACTTGTATGAACTCCTGTTCATATCCCTCCTTGAGTGAAAAACACTTCTGATTTTCATATAATTTTTCTTCTTTAAGAAGAAAACTCGTCCGATTTTGACAAGTTTTTGCCTGGGATACAAGAAGTTTCCCACGTGGTTCCTTCGTTAGATCCACTGCATATAGAAAATCTTCCTCCGGGGAAATTAGCGCATTTTGTGGTCCTATGTAATTTAGCTTACATACTTTTCCTTCATGTTTGGCCATGAGAAAGAATGCATCTGCTTCATAACACCTTACCTCTGTAGGAGTGAAATACTGCCGTTCCCCGTTCACACAACGTTAAAAGATTCCACCTCTGCGGCCATCCCCGCTCCTATGGTGAACATAGGATGAAAATTTTTGGCCAAAAGTTGCATTTTAACATAAGGTTTCAGGAAATTATTCCAATAGGAAGGTCAAATTGCTAGGCCTTATTAAGGCTACCTGTGAGGCATATATTCAGTCATTTTATGCAATTGATTATATCCAGAAATCAAGCATTCAAGTATTAAAATTAGTCAGAAATTTAAATAAGGAAAAACTAAAAGACTTATCAAAATTAGAAGTTAGTTATTGTTAGTTAAAAAATTAGCTGGAATAATAATAAGAGGTAATCCATATCCTACTCCAAAATATTTGGTTATATGTGCAGTGGGGGGGGGGCATAAAAGTTGCCCAAAATAAATAAATCTTAAGACCTGGCCAAAAAACTCGAAACTCACAAAAAATTAGTAGGCTTGATCAAAAGTCATATTTTATTTCTCTTAATTTTCCAGTACACATGGTCATTTTTCTAAGCATGTAGTTCCAGGTGTAGTTTTGAAAATAGCGAGGGGAATCCAAATTTGTAGTGTTGAACCTCTCAATGAACTTAAACTGTTTAGATAGGCCTTCGCGTACCTCACCTTTGTATTTATTAATTAGACCCACTCCGGGCTTTTAATTTTCTCACATTCAAACTTACGATTTTTATTCCATAATGACAATGCAATGGATCGATGATCTTTTCATCAGTCCAAGGACATTTGGCCAATCGAGTTGAAAAGCTTGATCTGGATGATGCAATATTTACTATTTACGGTGTACGCTATCTAGGCGTGCAAACCAATAAGCGGCGTTGAGACTTTTAAAAGTCGCACATAATTCATACATATACGCACTTGATGTGTTATAAAACATGGAAAGCAAACAAATTTTTAAACATTTACTACATAACAGGACTGGACCCTCAAAAGGCAACGGCTATGGGTTCGAATCCCACTCGAGGTGTTCGATTACTAAATCCTTTCTACCTCCGGTTGTAGTTGGTTGTTTTACATTTTTAGGAGTAAATTATATGGAAATGACAAAAAAAACATAAATATTATGTACGTTATTATTACATAAGATTTGACATAAGAAACCAAGTCAATTTCCTTGACCAAGAAGCAATACAATTTATGCATGTTTTGTTTAAGTTCAACGCCGATGAAGTTATGAGCTTCCAAGACAGCACTACACTATTTCAAGATCCACTGTGATCATGAAAGTTGTGTCAAACCTGCAGTATTTACCTGCAAACAGTTGAATCTGCAATGATATTTTTAAATGATGTACAAAAATGTTTGAAGGCTAGACCCAATCTCATGAGACAAACTATCAGTTCAGAATGGGGATTTCTGGAGATTTCATTCCAATATCATTTTGCTTCCCTAATTCGCCCTACTCACCTTGATCCTTCAATTCGGATGGCTATAAAAAATTACTTTAGAAGATTTCTGGGTGAATAGAAGCATTACAGGCTCGACTGTTCATTGACGCTGGAATTTTGAAAATCCAAGAAAGTACCTAAAAATTCCTTATGTACATACATACAAATGCCGACTAATTCCTGGAGGGACGTGGATTCATAAATGATGGGTCAATAATAATTATTAACAATCTGTCGGACATTGAGAAAAACGGTTACTAGTGCCATAGTTTGTTGAATTTCAAAGAATTTGTTAAAATTTAGGAAAATATGTGTAAACACATATTTGAAATTAATCCCATGTAAACGAAAGATAAAATATAAGCTCAACGGCTGAACAAATTGGGAAATACGTCATTTTTAAATTTCAACGCCACATTAGAGGAAAGATTTGGACTACTTGTTAGCACCGTTTACATTATTTGTATAAAACGTTTAAGGTTCCCTGTTCGAAAATCTCTGGAAAGGTTAAAATGTGAGTACATTTAATTTCCTTCAATGAGAATAAGGCTGCATGGATTATCAACAACCCCTCTGTGGTTTATTTCCTGAATTGCGTTGAAGTGCATCAAAAATCTGTGATTATTTTGTTTTGAGAGATTTACAGATTCTGCGTCCTTACTTATATTTTACTTATATGTTACATTAAATATGCTTATCAAACACATTTCTCACAACCATTATTACCAGAGTTATCTTCTAATCAACTTCAGTTTAATCAGAATAATTTCAGAAAAGTGTAAATGTTTGAATTTGAGACAAAAATGTTAACGTAAAGTTATTAAAACAATTCAGCTAGTCAACATGCACGCAATAAGCGCATCTCCTCATAAAGATTTACGACTTAATGCGCCGTTTTTCAACTCGCTACTACTGTTGACATCACACTTGTTGCTTGCGTCCATATTTAATTCAATAGGTTGACCTTATCCCTACAAACTGTAAAACATGTTTGCTTTTAAAACAGCTATCAAGAAAGGATGGATCAACTATAACGCCGATTTGATGGTATTTTTCAAATGGCCTAAATACGTTGACAGATAATCCTATCCCGGTTGGTTACTTTGATCTGTACCGGTTTCGGAGACAAAACACGAATGTGTAGAGTATTAATATGTACATTCGGAAAAATGATAAAGCTCGAAAGCCAATTAAACTGTAAAATATGTTTTGTTGTAAAACAGCTACCATAGGAGGATGAACTTTAACGCCGATTTACTTTTATTTTTCTAATGGCCATAGCATGAAGCCTTGTATCGTCAACCCGCACTAACTACAGTGAACTGATTTAGTGTCGGAGACAGACTAGAAAAAATAAACATGTAGAGCCCTAATGTATTCGGAAAAATGAAAAATTAGGCAAACAAATTTTTGAAAGTCAAAATGATACGGGAAAAATGTCAGACCGCTCATGTGTTGTCACAAAAAAATCAATAGAAAATTTGGGATTAAAAGGTAGTCAAAATGAGGGAAAATATCACAAAGTTTGAGATGTAGGATTGACAAAGTCGCATTTGTGGCTCCGTGGCTGAGGGGTAAAACGTCATATGCAAGTTATTATTACTTCCATCCGTGAAGTCATCCATCATCCGAATCTTCTATCGTACCTTGACATTTTCACCTATATTTTTCAATTGGCGTCGAACTGTAACAAAATGAATCGTAAGCTTTGCTTGTGTATTTTGGATACTCATCCACGCTGCTCCGCAAGTTACACATACATTTGCAAAATAAATCCAAGCCGTCTTCATGAAAGTTTTATATTTTCCAACAGTATTTCAATAGAAGGTGGAGTAAATTAAATTTATTATTTTCACCAGAATCCTGAAAGATTGAACTGCAGCCGCTATATACAAAAAAATTTTTAGCTGCTGAATGTGTGTGCAACACAATATTATAAAAAATTAACGGTGTTGAAATCTTCCAACATGGGCAAATTCATTTTGGGCTAAAACTTTGTGGGCTTATATGCGGAAGTTTGTCTCCCTTCTTCGATTTGGACGCAAATTTTTTACCCTCAAAAATTTTTCCTTGAATTATTATTGTTTTGGGCCGAAGGGTAACAAATATTGTCCAATTAATTGGTCCAAAGTAGTTTTGATATTGCACATCACTTCCCAACATCTTCTCCTTCTATATCGGAAAAAAATTTGGCGACAATATTTCTTTAAATTACCTACGTTGTCATTCAACCCTAACAAAAGGTTGGAAAATCTATTTACATGTAAAGTATAAGCTCTAAAGCCATATAAATCCTGTGAATAATAATTATTATGGGAGGAAGATTTTATGTCATTTAATTCCTGTAGAAAAATTGGAATTTGGGTTGCTCAAAAATTTTTTAAAAGAGTTGTTTTCTATTTGTTAATCTTATTGAAGAAAGTTGTATTTTAGAATAATTACTGTGGTTGGAACTAGAGGTATGAGCCGGCTAAATTTTCGTACCCGTAACACGAAAAGTAACAAGGCAAGAAAATTTCAGGCATACCCAAATCCGCTGGTGGCCAAACATTCAATGTATAAAAATATAATTGTCGTTGCCGGAATTTGTATTTTCTAAGGGACCGATGCTACACATAAAAGGTGGAGTGTGAGAAATTGATGGTTAGGAAACGGCTGGTAATTTAATTCGAGGCAGTTAGAGGAGGTTCCGTTAATAAATAAATTCCAAATATTCCTCCTACTAAATCTCTTATATCTTCGGTCCCTTATGAAATAGATACTCCTGTGAAGACAATTCCGAACGATAAAAATGCGAAATTTCAGAATTAATGAGCTTTTTCGACTCATAATATAGGCGTTGCATAATTGGGTACCAATCCTTTATGAAGAAAAAAGCGTTACAAATAATTTACATAATTGTTTGCCAGTTATACATAATTTATGCCAATTAATTACGCATAACTATGCAGGCGCAGGAAAATTTCCCATCGGGTTTGGCCTTCCCAGTTAAAATGTTTTACCGACTCGTCATTCAATATTACGGCGGAACGCAAGCCAAGCGTACGAATCAATAAGTGGCGCTGAGACTTAATAAAACATAATTCATGTATACACGAACTAAATATGTAAAAAAACACGTCAAAGCCCTACGCCAAATAAGGTGCTTTAAATATTTAATGCATACCTCTCATGGCCCCTCAAAATGCAGCTGCCATTTTTGCAGTTGGTGGTTTTATGTGTTTAGGAGAATTTTATATGGAAATGATAAAAAATTGCATACATAATAATATGCCTTATTATTATAAGATATAACAAAAACAATTCAATTTCCCTGTCGAAGAAGCTAGTTTTTTATGCATATTTTGCTTAACTTCAACGCCGATCACTAAATGAGCTCAAAAGAATTTGGATAAATTTTAAGGATGACTGAACAATATACCACCATGTCATTAATGTAGTACTAATCTGCGGGCATATAAGTCTGCAACGTTATTTTTATATTATGTGTAAAATTTTTTGAAACCTAGACAAAGTTTCATAAGGCAAACTGTCAGTAAAGACTTTTTAGCTTGCCCAATTCTGCCCTTCAATTCGGGTAGATATAAAAAATGACCTGGAAGATTTCTGGGTGAGTAGCATCACAGACCCATTGACGCACGAAATTTGTAAATCCACGAAGGTACCACGAAATTCACCCTCAACAAATTCCGACAATTTCCTGGAATAGCATATGGATTCTTAAATGATGGCTCAATAATAATTATTATAAACTGATTAGTATTGCGAAAAACGGTTTCTTGCGCAATAACTCGTTCAATTTCAAAGAAAAATTGTCAAAATGTTGGAAAATATGTGAGTACAAATTTAAAATTCATTCCTTGTAAACAATTGTAAAGATAAAATTTAAGTTCAAAAGCAGAACAAATTAGGAAATACGTCGTTGGTAACTTTGAACGCCGATTGGCATTTTACTTTTTAATTTTTATCACCTTCAAACTAGATGGTCCTGTTTCTTATACAATCAAGGGGGCATAAATATATCAACTTGTTCGAAAATGAACGCCGCAAATGCGAAAGGAATTAAGGAGCTTTAACTGATGTAACCCTAGTAATTATTATTCCGTCACAAGTCTGAGTTTTATTTCTCTCTTGTCTCGATTTTAATCTTGTTTTTTCATAGGAAGCGCTATAATAAAATTATTGCAGAATTGCCCATGAAACAAACTAGAAAGCTCATCTCCATAAAAAATATGTGACTCAACCCCACTTTTGTATGTTCAAACACGCCAAAACCCTGACTGCGTTCAGCCAATTGTCACATTGACCCAATTTTGATGATTTTATATCCGTCAATATTTTTTGGTTGGATTGCTTTTTGAGAAAAATGTCTCTTCGCCAAAATATTATATTGCGCTGTTCGAAAAAGTATTTCCTGGAAATATCAGTAGTTGGAAATTGCAACGCTATAGCTGTATACAATTTTTTTCAAATGGAAAATTACATATTAGAAGCAGGAAGGTACACTTTCACAGAAAAATTTGGCCCACTAGCGCTATTACAATCACCGTTGAAATTCAAGATGCCAAATTGTTACTAGACTATTTACACATTGTTTTTTAAAAATTTATTTTTGGCTGAAAATTGTCTTTTTGACTAAAAATTTTCCAACCAAAAAATTTTTTTTAGCCAAAAATACTTTTTTAAGTAAAAAAAAAAAAATTTTTGAAAATTTAAAAAAAGGTTCACAAAAAATAGCTCAAGCAGTTTCGAGCAAACGTACGCACGAACATGAGAATCATATTAGGGCCCCTGCGGTGTCCTTAAAACAGTAAAGTAGAGGGAAAACATGCTCCACTTCAGCGCCATGGCGCCACTTACTTTATTCGTATAAAATTTTTTGGCCTACAACAGGCACTTGTTTGGAATTTGTTGCCACAAGTTTTATTACCTTCAGTGAGAACAAATACTGGTTACACATTCCCACCACTCCATGGTTTCTTTTCGAAATGACGTTGAAGTGAAGCAACTATGAGATTATTTTGGCTTTTGAGATTTGGAGATTCTGCGTCCTCACTTCTATTGTACTTACATGTTACATTAAATATGGTTACAAAACAAATTTCTAGCATCCAGAATTAGCAGAGTTATCATCAAGAATAATTTTGTTACACATGTGTATTTGTTAATTTATTTTGAGTAGCTAATAAATTTTACTACTTTTGAAAGCAAAACTTCAATTTAATCACTTGCAAAATGTACCACTAATTTGTACGTTACCTCTTAAAGAGCGTTGAAATACAACAAAAACCCATTAACATTTGGCATTGCAATGAATTGGAGACTCAAGCATCGTCGCTTTGGTTTTAGTTCAATAAGAAGAAACATTTTTCTAGTTTCCATTGAGTTTCTAATAATAATAAACCAAAGACATATCCTTATCGGGCAAAAATGTTCATAAATCCGTGGTAGAAAACCCCGGGTTCTTGTCATTGTCGCAAAAAAATTATATTTATGCCCCCTACTATGTGCCCCACGTCCTCTAATTCAGAAATTGTGATCAAGTTGCTAGTACACGATTTATTTCAGGCGAAAGCTTATTGTTAAAATAGACGAAAAAAAGGGCAATTTGGAAACGTTTTTTCAATACCAAAACAGTGAGCCCGTAAAAAACTTACCACCGGTCTGAATTTACCCATACAAAAATGACCCCTTTAATTTAAACCATTCTGAAGTATGAAATAAGTACATCAAAGGAATTTTAAACCATTAGGACTTCTTGAAAAAAATTTATAACATTGAGCGTATAATGTGAAAACACGGTCGTATTTCTAGCCTAAAAATAAAGGTGTGACCCGCAAAAAATTTTCAACCCGTATTCTCCCAAGAGTCCGTATTTCTTCTTGAGTTTTTAGTCCAACTTTGTTACCACCTGTTTTACCAACCATACCAGCCCACTGCACATTGAATCTGTGATATCTGAGGTTTAAACTTATTATTACAAACAAATTAAGCGGCGTGTAACTTTATCAAACACGAAATTAACGGAGAGAGAAATTAATTGCTTTGTCAACATAAATTTTATGTAACCACTACTATTCCACCACATGTACGAGAAAACGTGTATTTTATTTCTCCCAGTCTTGTTATTACTTTGATTTTCCTGAAAATTTGCATTTGATTTAAAGTATTTAAACAAATTTTTGTGCATTTAATGTATCAAAATCCTGGGTCATCCGTCATAGACGCACCTTGCCCAAATTTTTACAATTGCATCCGTCGAATTTTTACACGAAATATGTTGGAAAGTTCAGTTACTTCACCCAAATGTTACATTTCATATTCACAAATAGTATTAACCATTTGTAAATATTATAAAAAAGAATTTAAATTTTTTATTATTTAGTTTCAACTCTTCTTCTGGCATTCTTCCGGCAAAGTCTCAGAAATGTTAAATGGAGTGGAAATTTTAAGGAACTTGCTTATTTTTGGCTCACTTGAAATATCAGACTCGTAACGCTTTCGCTTAACATACTTTGAGTTCTTGTCCTTCGGTGGTGAATCTAAAGACGGAGAACTTCACATTGATGGCTGGTCATTTTCCTTCTGAAATAATCCTTCTTGAGAGTCAATTTCATGACGTTCTTGAACCACCTCATAATCCTCGGAATCAGTGAGAGCTGGACTGGATTTATCCCCACTTAAACTCACAGTTATTTGGAGCGGAATCTCCTTCATCTTCTGGATGCTATCAATGTGGAGTTCCATAACTTCTCCACCAACAATTGCCACCTGAAATAAAGGGTAAATGTAAATTTGAATATTTAAACCAACTTATTTTGTATTTTAGAGCTTGATGCTTATTCTAAAGTATCCTATATAATATATTTCATATTAAGTTTTCGGAATCACGCCCTTATACATAGCAATGTAAATTGTCAGTAGGAGTAAACGAACGTTAGTTCCTTGTGTAAGGTTGAGTTCCCAAAAGTTTCCCCAATTTGATATTTAGCTTTCGGAATCACGCCATTTTTAGCAATGTAAATTTCGAGTGGGAATAAACTCATGTGCATAACTCACGTTAGTTTCTTGTGCATGATGGAGTTTCCAAAATTTTTTTCAAAATCAAATAATTACAACTATTCTCACTTCCCAAATAGTGCAAGCCACAGAATGGCGGGATTTCTCTTCCTACAATTAGCCATCAGGCCGAGGCTTTGCTTTAGATTAGAACGTTACTATGAGCACGCATTTACATTGATCACATTACCGTTTTACCGTTTCCACAAGTAAAAGAGTCCAGGGGTCAAGTAGGGTCTTGCTAATTTCCTTAAATGTACGTATGCTTGAACTTAATGCTACGCAAATGTTTGTGTTGAAACAAATACACACCGAGACTCAAGGCTGTGAATAATACTAAAAGTAAGTGCACCCAGTTGTACATTTTGTTTGATTATAAATAAACTTCAATACCTTTCACAATTCTTACATTAGACATTGACGTTCGGCATGAAAAAACAATGTACGAGGAACGATTGGAATGTTTCAATAATTCTGGATATTCTTTGACACTTCACGTAACCAATGACCTTTTATGTAGACATTTTTAGTTCACAAAAAATTGTAATAATTGTGACCAGCAAATTGCGCAAGTTGTAAAAGGAAAAATGAAAAGGGGCCAACTTTGCATCTTACTGTCATACTACGGCTAAAGATTGGTATGCGCAACGGGTTCGGGTGGAACCCGGGTTTTGGGTACGGTAACGGGTTTGGGACGGGTTCGGGTACCTGTAATTTTGAGACCCGGTCATGTCGGAACGGGATCAGGTTCCGTGAAAATTGGAACCAAAAACCCGGGAACAAAAACAATTGGGAACGGGTTTGCTAATGCTGGTCCCGACAAAGAAACCTACCGGGATCGGGTTCTAAGGATAAAACCCGGTTAAAGTATTCCCAACTTTTTGAAGCCATTTTCAAGACCTTAATAAAGAATTTTTCGGCTGGACATAATGAAAGAATAAAAATTAATGTATTTTTTAACTAAGATTAGCCTAGAAAATGCTTCCAAAACTTTGCAATTTAATTATTAAAATCCGGGTTCAAGCGGGATCGGGTACCGCTTATCGATCCCATAAATGGGAACCCGTTGGGAACGGGTCTTGATAAGTTATAAAAAAACGGGACTAGGGGTCCAAAAAAAAATTCAGAACTTGTATATATTGTATTCAAAAATTGTATATATCAGAACTTGTACCCATTGCGCACACTACAAAGATCCTAAATTTACGAAAACGTTAAATTTTCCAGTTGGCATTACTGGTACGACCTGGATTTACCTTTTACAGCCTAAAGGAGAATTTTAAAAATATGAATTATTTTACAAACTTCGACAAAAGACGTGATTTTTTTATACAATATCCAAGAAAATTAATTGATGGGGATACTTATCAATCCAATATTTTGAAAAAACTGAGCGAGTCGAAATATTGCAGTGAAACGATGCGTATTGAGGACAGCGATTTACAAAATTAAACTCACCGCTCACTCTTCACACCGCTTACCGTCATACATGTTCGACAGTCTGAAACCATTTCACTAACGCTCTGTAGACCTTGGCCCTTTTCTAGATTATTCCTTTAACGGCGCCGAAATACAACATAAATAATTGAATAATTCTCCTTGTTGAAGCTGGATATTCAAACAAGTCGTCACTTATGCCACAATGTGGAAAAACATGTTTCTGGCTACAATGAGTTTTATACCTCTCTCAATGAACGACCCCTGTCGGTCCAACATTGACTCAATCGGCGTTGAAGTTAACGAAAAGGGTCTTTCGCATCCTTTTCGTAAAAATATTTAACGTTTTGACAGGTATAAGAATTTGGAATTATATCCAGTTTGATCCATATTGCTATATGCCAGAGTCAAATCAATGCACATCACATCAGTTGTAAACGTGTGGTAGGGAGCTCAGTCATGTTCACGAAAAACTGGTAATGTTATAGGAAATGGGTTTTGTTGAAAAATGAAGAAACTATTTCACCAAAATTCTCATTTAATAAAATATTTTAGCAATTTTCTCACATGAAAAATTTATGTGATCTGAATTTTCAGCCATTTTTTTTAACCCAACCAATGAGCATTTCACAAAAATTATGTAACGATTTTGAGCGGGCTATGGAATTTAAAAAAAATTATTTTTCAGGTGCTTTTCATTCTAAAAATATGTAATAACAAATATTTAGTAATTACTATATAACTGGCAGTGCCAATAAAATCTCAAATATTTTTTATAATAATTATGTAATAAATATTAATTATAAATACCTACAAGCCAACATCCATGGTTTTAAGCAGGTATAACTCTGGTGACAGCAAGAGTCAGCGTCAGTATAAATATAAACCAATAATGGGTTTGATCTTATAATTATTATGACCATGACGAATCCAAATTTTAACTGGCCAAATTTCCTTCATTTGTAAGAACGACTTTCAGGCCTCATAATGTAAAAGTGATGCGATACACAGAATTACCAAAACATTTTGTTGTGTACATTTTACAACAAACACAGATTTTAACGATCTACACATCAATTGAGGCTCTCCATGATGGGAACACTTTAACTGGCGTTGAAATGCCGTGACTCTTTCGCACAAACTAAATTGATGTGGGAAGTAATAATTTTTATTGTATCATGCTCTAACCATATTCCAGCCCATGAGAAAAGCGTACATTTTATTTCGCCCAGTTTTTTCACTTTGGCTTGCTCACTTTCATCTCAAATTATTGCAAAATTAATTAATGGAATTCGCTCAGATAAAATATAAGCTGGAAAACACGACAAACTGTGAAATACTTTTTAGTTTGTATTGGCTTATTGTTAAATTTCAACGCCGACTGGCTTTTTAATTTACATATTCCAAAGAAAACTTCGATAGGTCAGTCAATCTCATGTATACCTAGCAGCTCCAACCTAATAAATTAGGTGCAATTCGCTTGCTGTAAAATCATGCCAAAATGGGGATGAGATTTCTGTTTTCAAAAGGCTCATTCAATAAAGTTCATTCAATTATGAAATCTTATTTCGGTTTGTTTTACACTTTAGCATTAAAATGCCGTGTAAAAATTTTAACAGTTGAAAAAAAAAATTCCATGAGACTACATCCGGTAAACATTCCTTGAGGATTTATGGCTCATGGGCTTAACTTCAAAACCTTCCCGTTTCTTATCACACATAATTGAAATCATACAATAATTTACAACTGTATATCTACACGGTACATTAACCTTGACCTGTCTAATTAATATTTTAATTGACGTCACAATTCAACACAAATCCATAAATATTTTTGCTGAAGTACAATTATGTGCAATATCATGATAAAAAATTGTTGCGTGTACCAAATTTTTTCCACAACATCATTCTTGTGAGCGAATGCTAAATGTTTTCAATAACTGTCCACACGTCCACAGCTGTGATTAATTTCACAAGTTGTAATGATGAAAAGTGATGATGTTTTAGGAAGAGAAGTTGTGAGGTGACCAAAAGAATTTTGTAGCCAAAATTTGACAAATCCGGAATTTGATTTAAAAAATCTTATTGTAAAACGGAGATTAAATGAGAACGTTAGAATCAAACTGGAATAAGTCCAAAATTTTCAAAAAAACTTTTTTTTCAAAAAATGTTAGTTTCAT